>CM061142.1:655635766-655878875 GCA_030789695.1 Scilla litardierei | reverse complement strand
CTCTCTCTCCCTCTCATATTTCGTATTTTCTAGCCCTAATTCCCAACACCCACCCCCACTTTCGAATTTTTTGCTGAAAAAAGAGTGTCGCGGCTCCACACTTCTCCCATTACACGGCATTGGGTCATCTACAAGCGGGGAGCTCTAATTGCTACGGGGTAACTTCGCTCCACTTCTTCAATTTCAATTTTTACACTAATATTTGATTTGCTTGGTTTTCGTGTGTGTGCACTTTGATAGTATTTTGCACCCATTTGCATCACCCACACACACATGGCCCGGGAGAGAGATAAAGGAAAAGGTATCTTGCGTGAGGAGGAACCGTCTCGTAAGAAACGGAAACAAACACGTCCTCCTCACCGCACACATGAGCTAACACTTGCCCCTCCCCCGCCTATCATTCCCCCTGTGGACCCCATGTTGGGCCCGCATGGATACATATTTAGGAACCAAGAGCAGAAAGACTTCTACCACAGACTTGACACTCGGGGGCATTTATCAACCAAGTTTGCCCACACCCAATCACTCGTCGACCTCGGTGTCTTCACCGAGGTAGAGACTCTTTTTGCTAATCTAGGTTGGTTGGCCTTCCTTAATGCCTCTGCGGTATCCTACCCGTCACTCACCCTAGAATTCCTTTCCTCCCTCGTTTGTGAGTCGGGGTCGACCGTCACTTTTCGGGTGCGTAACCAAACCATTCACACAAACCTGGACACCATCTGCGATATATTCGGTTTCCCTATTGTAGGGAATGACGCTATCCGGCACTACGGATATCCCCCGAAATTTGACGTCGATAATTTCTGGTTCTGCCTCACCATACTCTGTCGCTATCCCCGGGGTAAGGCCAAGGCCTCCTCCATCATCCATCCCATATTTCGTCTGGCCCATATGATCATATCATCTGCATTTTTCCCGCGGGATGAGTCAGGCACCGTGACTATCCCTGATCTTTTCATTCTCTGGGCCATGACTTTCCCCTTTGTTCGTGATGATGATGGAGTTAGTTTCAGGGCCCCGGTTGTCCCTGTCCATGCTGGCGATTGGCTTGTTTACAAGCTTCTCGAGATTAGTAGGGCCGGGAAGGGCAAGATCTGCTGTGGGGGCATTATCACTATCATTGTTTCTTACCCCCCCCCCCCCCCCGTTTAATATCCATATCCCCCGTGGTCTTCCCATCGCCGCAGGACCCTCACGTCTAGATCTTGACGTCCTACAACACATTCACATGATTAAGCCCCGCCCCGACGGTCGTTTCGAATTCAATTACGGCCACCCCCCTCGCCCCTACACTATTCTCCCCAACCCCGCTCGCATGACTGTGGCTATCATGGCGGATTGGACTTTTCCGCCCGACCCTGAGTTCTTCGAGGGGTTGCACCTTCCTTTCTTTCCCCCGGACGCACGTAGACCACCTTCCCCTGCCGCCCACTTAGGTGAGCAGGATATTCCTGCGTCCCGGGGAGATATGTGGGCTGGCCCGAGTCGCCCTGTTTCTGCTCCTGGCCCTATCACTTCTGAGCACCTCTTAGCGGCCATTTCTGGCCTTGTGTCCTATGCCGGCATGACCACTGCCGCCGGCACTACTTCCACATTACCTGTGGGCACCACTTCTGCCTCACGTCAGTCCACATCCTTTGGTCGCCGCCATGTCTCTGCCCGTCTTGCTCTTGAGAGGGAGGTCGCTGCCCTCCGCGATCTTGCCATGTCCTCTGCCCCCTCGGACACATCACCGTCCTCCTTTCTCACTCACCCATGTTTCCTCGCCCTTGAGAGGAACGTGGTCGCCATTCTTCGCCTTCTCACTCACATCCACGGACCACCTCCACCTTCACCACCTCGACGATCTTCTCCTCCACCCTCCCACACATCCCCACCTCCATCACCTCCCCCATCACATTCTTCTCCTCCACCATCCCACCCATCCCCACCTCCCCCTCCCCCACCTAGGCGATCATCTCCCCATCCCTCATCTATTCCCATCCCGGTATCCACTTCTCCTCTCCCGACCACTTCCATCGCACCCAACCACCTTCTACCTCCTCCACCGTCACATCATATGTGCACCGCAAGAAATTGCAGGTGCGCTCCAAATCCCTCCCACCTCCACCCACTACTGTCACCATCACGTCTTCTCCCCCCACTTCTATTCCTTTCACCACCGCCTTGATCGCCGTCCTTCCACCACCACCCACCTCCACCGACACCCCTCCCATCGTTCACACCACCACCGCACCTATTCCTCCACCTCTTTCCCCGCTTCTCCGCACACCCCCAGTCTCCCCCACCCACCCATCCACACCCTCTTCCGAGGAGGGCGAGGATTCGCCTTCTCCTGATTTTTGATTTCTCTTTGTTTTTTCTGACCTCCCCATTGCATTTCGCTGCACTTTCACGATCATATTTCATTGCTAGCATTGTCATGTCTAGCTTGGGGGAAGTCTGTTTTGCTGTGTTGTCGTCTTTTATTTTCTTTGTGTGTGTGTGCTTGTTTTGCTTTTTGTCGTATCGTGTCGTGTGCTTTTTGTCGTGTCGTGTCGTGTCGTCTAGTTAGTTCAATTTCCTTCTTTCTTTTTCGTTTTTCGTGTCGAGTGGTTTGATTTTGATTTTGCTTTATTTTTAGTTTCGTATCTGTGTTTTTCATTTCTTTTTGTGTCGGTGCGTATTCCCCCCCATTTTCATTGCCCTCTCGTACTCACTCTTATTGCAATGAGGGCAATGCAAGCTTCAGCATGGGGAGTCGCACTTTGTGCGCCATTTGAGTCTTTCTTTTTCATTTTTGTGCGTTTTCATCGTGTTTTTTATTATTTTTTCTTTTTCTTTTCTTCTTTTTATCTCTTTCTCCTAGAGATGAACCCTGTGATGAATTGCCACAAAATCACACACACCTAGCATAGCATTGATAATCACATTCACTAACCCTAGGATTTCGAGTTCTCTTGCATTTCACGCATCGTGGGTCCACTTAGCTTTTTGTGAGTCGTGTGTCGTGCCTATCTGTTTGGTGTGCTTCTGCTTTGTGATTTACTTTATATACCTGTCCAGGAATGACCCCTAGATTATCATGTTTCGATATGAATATGAGGTACTTATTTCTACTGTCTGCTTCTTCTGCATGCTATATATATCGTACGCTTCATTTCGCATGTGTCGGGATTCCGCAATTAAGGACTAAGATAACCCATTTAGCCCATGCTCTATTTAGCGAGAATAGTTTCCTTTGCCCAAGTGTTTAGATTTCGACTTCTTTTTTGTTTTACTTGGTGCAAATCCCCTCGTCGTGTACCGTTCTCCCACTTGGGAGAGTACACATGTGTATAGCCAAAAAACCCCAAAAATCCAAAAAAAGGGAGAAAAGAAAAGAAAGAAAAATTGTATAGCCAAAAATCCAAATCCAAAAAAATACAAAAACCCAAAACCCAAAAAATAAAAATTTCCTGTGTGAATATCTTTTCCTACTCGTCGAGAATAAAGGGAAGACGAGAATTTGCACCGAGTGTTCTTCTCCACATCTTCTCAACCCCATCGGTTTCGAAAACGCTTGGCTTAGGAACTTTTTAGCTATTATCTAGGCTATAGTGTGGTGATTTCCTTGTCCCTAGCTGTGGAGTCCCTGATGCATGATACGTTTCTATTCTTATACTCTTCTCATGCATGCTTGAGCTAATATTCACCGAAATTTCAAATTCGAATCGGTATTTGGGTCGTTTCCTGGATCTGTGTATATCGAGCTTTATCGCACATCGTAGATAGTGACACCGTCTGCTAGCACACGACCACACTCACTCGCGCTTCACCGCGTGGGCCCACAACACTTGTCTGGACTCGTATTCCTAGGTTTAGTGATGTGATTTGGCGTTTGCTTGCTTGGTGTGTCGTTTTTGATTTTGTTGGCCCTGACGGGCGATCTAGGATATAGAGTTTTCTTTTTCTCTCTTTCTCTCTATTTTTCCCCTCCGAGCTCCTACTCTCACTCGTCTTCCTCGAGGACGAGGAAGAGTTCAGCTTGGGGGATTTTGACGTGCGTTTATATTTCATACATTTATGCACGTTTTCTTCCGTGTTTTTCTGTATTTTACCACCGTCTTTTATTTGTTTTCTCGTGTTTTCTTGTGTTTTCTTGTTTTCTTTCACTTTTCCGTGTTTTCCGTGTTTTGCAGGAGTTTGCTGGCATTTGGGGCATAAAACGATGATATCATGTGTCCCCGGAGCAACGGGAGGAGTCACGCGTGATCCAGGGGGTCAAACGACGAAGATTGCATCTTTCAGCCCCTCACCCGGTCGGTTGGTCATCTCCAACCGATCGGGTGATGCACGCGTGCACCACCCGGATGCATCTTGGAGCTCACGAGAAGTCACCCGGTCGGTTCAGCGACCGGGTCTGAAGCTCAATGTCTCTGGAATTCGGAGCTGATTGCCAACCGATCGGGTGACCTTCACCCGATCGGTTCACCTATAGCTGAATTTCAAACAGCCAAGACTCGAAGTTCCAACCGGTCTCCTCACCCGGTCTGCACCAAGATCCAACCGGTCGACACCAAGATCCAACCGACCGCATCCAAGATCCAACCGACCGGTTCATACTGACCGGGTGAAACCCCGCTTTGCGCTGTGATTTTGTGAAGCGGCTCACCCGACCGGTTGACTTGTCAACCGATCGGGTGATGTCGTTTTCTATAAATAGAACCCTAGGTTTCCCAGATTCGGGAGTTGGTTATTTTTTACTGTTTTCTTCATTTTGTGACGGCTGTAATTTTCCAGTTTTTGTAAGTTTTCGGATCTTTGTAAAACTTTAGTATTATCTTAATTGCTTTACTACCATTGCATTTCTATTGTCTGATTATGATTTTGACGGTCCATTTTCATTTAGATCGCTTTTTAATGAATATTTGTGAGTAGTTCCCAAATCCGGGATTCTGGCGGAAACCTCTTCGTGGGCTCTTCCCGATGCGTCCATAGGGTTAGGAAATCGATAGGGATTAGGAATCTAATGGTTACGCGTGGTGTTTTATTGTCATCGGCGGGAAAAAGACCGCCTTTGACCGTTGGGCCAGGGGGGAATAAACTTGGCGGTTGACTCCCTAGCCATAGCTCACGCCCTTAGCGTAGACGCCGAATCCTAGCGCGCGAGAGCGGCAGGACGAGACGTTGGGAGTTATCGTTGCAAGCTTAGTGCTCCCAGATTCGATCAGTGTTAATGGACACGGGAGTGCCCACTGATCGAACCCGAGAAGTCCGGCGTATCATCTTGGGCACCGACCGGAATATCGGGCCCATGGGATGCCGGTACCACTTTTAGAGGCAACGTCTCACCATTAGACCCTAATTCCGATCGCCATCCTGCCCCTTAGGCCGTATCAGCGAGAGCCGCTCGTTGGGGTCGAAACCAGAGTCCCGGGTTTTCCTTCATATTGTCTATACCTTGCATTCCTTTACTGTGACAACCCATCATCCGATCTGGGCTAGCTCGCCCCCTGGGTGATTTTGGTCCTCTTTGACACAAGCACATCCTAGCCTCCCTGTGTTCGACCCCCAATCCACACTACAACACCGTGCGCTTGCGGTTACAAATATCTAAACCTCCACCGGGTCCCCCGGCCATTTGCGGCTTGCAAACCGGGGGCACGTCACTTATCGCACGGCTTTTCGCACTCCAATTGGCACCACACAGTACCGTCTTGTTTATGGGAAAGCTTGTCACTTGCCGGTAGAGTTGGAGCACCGCGCATATTGGGCTATTAAGACATTCAATTATGATTACAAGAGTGCACCGGTGTCACGCCCCGCTTCCCTAAAATGGAGGCGAGACGTGAAAAGGTCCGCACGAGAGTGGAGCTGTGAAGCCCCAAACCCGATAAGCGTCAATAAAACATAAGCAGGTCCCTGTAACCACAAACGGAACAACAATAATAACACAAGGAGAGACAGAAATAAAATCTCATATCTCATAATTTGTCCAACATGAAAATTAAGTTCAACATCCAGAAAAGCCACCAGGCTAAAAGAAAGAGTCTAAAGGCCCAGAACAAGGCCAACAAAAGCAACAACGTAACAAGGTATAGGTGCTACGCACCGACAAGAAAACAGCAGTCTAAACAAAAGGGAAAACTCAACGAAGACACTAGGACTGGTCCCCAGTGTCCACGTACTCCTCGCCAAACACAGGCTCGGGCTCGGCGTCAGCAAACACCTCGTCCTCTACAATGTACTCAGGCTCAGGATCTAACATGTGTCACCCAAAAGAGTAAAGGGGCACATGTCAGCAAGTCTAAAAGACTTGGGCAAGGAAACTGAAAGTAAGGCAAACTAACAACCTAGCAGTTATAGTATGCATGACATTGCAGTTATAACATGAGTGCACACGCAAGACATGGTGAAACAATAAGTACAAGAGAACAATTCATTTGCCTAGTCTCTTTTACGCCTACAACAAGCAAATGGCCTAAGACATGGCCCAAACCCTAAGTGGCAAGTTTCACTTGCCTAGCACCGAGGATGACGATCAACGAGGGTTCGTCCCATGCCTCTCTCAAAACAATGTGAGCTTTACTCCCAAGCGCAGGAGATCGTGCAAGTAGTATCTGGAGAGTCCAGAGTCGAATCCTCGGGACAAGTCGACCTGAGATGACACAAATTCAACTAATCAAATATAATATACGGTTAAGAAAACGACCACCTTTGTGAAGGTGAAAAATAGTGTACGGATTTGTAGCAAAGAAAGTGGTTCCTAAAAGTATTACGGTATCACGAAAGTTTGGTATTCGATGAGACAAGTATGCTACGGTTGTGAGTTCATTAGGAGTTTATAGTCGCTGAAATTTCACGTCTTTCAATGTCACACGACGCTTCACCCGGTCAAGGCGTGAAGGCGTCGGAAGATAAATCAATGAAAACTAGTCAAAATAGCCTTAAACGTATTACTAGCAATGTTGATTTCATTAAACAATAATCGCAGCGATAAGTTCAGATTAGAGAACACAAATTGGCTAGCCTTATCAGGGCCTAGCCATAGGGCACATCAACAATATCGATAGTAAGCAAATACCCATCAAATACGTTGTAGAAATCAACAAAACTAGCAATTTGGACATGATAATAGGGCTAAAGACATGAGATTTAGCAACTACATACTCCTAACTACATCACAACCATAGCACAAAGAGATTAGCCACGCATGGTGCAATAAAAATCAGTTTTGATAGCAAAATACATCGTTTAGATAGCAAAATACAAAGAAATACACCAAATACGGGGTATAAGTTCAAGAAATTATCACCAAATCTCCTCCTTAGAACCCAAAACTCTCTGAGAATAGGAAGAATAGTCTCTGGAAATTTTCAGAATTTTCTCCTGGAGAAATACGCACAGTAGCCGCTCCAAAAGTCCCAAAATACGCCAGAATTCCCCCAAAAACCCTAGGAATACGCTTATATATTAACATTGCGGGTTTGATAGCTTATCGGGTCGAAACCCGATTCATTTCGAGCCAAACCCGCACCCGCAAAGCCTGATTAAATCACCGCCGTTAGATAGAAGCGGGATCTGACCCTGTGCCGCCACGTGTCCATCGCTATCGGGCGCCGCTTCCGCTTCATTCTAATCCGAATGCAATTGGGATTTATTTGTGACCGTCGGATCCTAGATCGATGGCCCAAAGATCTCCACGTCGCCCGCGATATAGATACGAGCGGCTTCGATTTCTGGCCGTTGGATTAACATCGCACCGTCATCGCCACGCCACGTGTCCCAAGAGATCGCCCGCTCTTCGTTCTCATCGGGGTTAAGCACGACCGTCGGATCTCGATCGTGTTGTCGTCCGCTTGCCACGTCGCTCCGCCCCGCTTTCGCTCGTTCCTCGCGTCGTAGCCGTCCGATCAAGCCAAGCGCTGCTGCGATGGCGACACGTGTGCACGGTAAACTCAGCCTTCGATTGCTCTTCGCTTCGCCAGGGCGTAATCCTGGCCGTAGGATCACGATCTCGCGGTCATTAAGCAGCCGCGTCTCCGTTACGTCTGGTCCGTCGGATCTGGCAGCAGCGGTCGGATCCCGGCCACGTGGCGCTCCCGATGCATGCCGCGCAATGCGCCAAGATTCGTGCGCCGTATTTTCTTTGTATTTCTTGCGTATTTCCTCATTTAATTGGTATTCTGCATTCAAAAATTCATAGAAATTAGCACAGATCTCAGAAAAATACAAATAAATAGTCGTTGGAATCGTGAGATCGAGACGATGCTAAGAAAAATATAAAAATGCAGAAATACTCAATAGAATTCGTGTTTTGTGCACAAATAATGTGATTTCCCTAATAAATAATGGTGTACAAAATACGCACATATTAGAGAGCAATTAAGTATTATATAGGCACATCATAGGACTAATTAGGGGGTTAAATACGCAATATTCAACCCGAATCACACCCCCCAACTAGCGTTTTGCTAGTCTCTAGCAAAATGAGCGAGATACGATATCAAGTATACACCTAGATCACCTTATCAGGTCTCAAATCATTCATCACCATACTACAAAGATGAAAGAAAATGTCCACACACTAATGCCAAGATTTCATGCTCATTATATAATGGTACTCATGGGTTTACAATGAAAAGCAAGTATCTCTAAAATGGTCATTAAATCAACTTAACTCCACTTTACATTACTTCATAGCGAATGGTATGCAAAATCAATGGCTCACATCTTTCAATCAAAGTATATAACTTGGAGCGTAGATGTATCATGCAAAGCAAGCAAAAATAGATTGGCATCAAGACATACAAACGTCAATTTTCATTCATAAGAAATCACACCATATCTTGTGCTTTCTTTAAGCTTTGGAAGTTCTCTTGCCTTGCTAATGATGCACACTTTTTCTTGCTCTTCTTTTCTCATTTTATTAGTTCTGCGTAACGCGCATCAAGCAACATTTGCAGAAAAAATGTATAACTTGGATCGCTCCATCAAATGAATGAGGTTCCAGTCAATGGCTCCCAAATCAGACGATAATAGGGCATTAGGCCAAGAAGGACCCCTCGGACTGTACTAATCGAGCCAACCAAGTTATTTCTTTAATGACACATTTATTCGTCCATACATTTTTCTTCATTCATCTTATTTCATTCTTTCTTTTGTGTGTGCATAAATAGCTTAGCAAGATGGCTTCCTTTTCTTTATTCTTTCACAAGGATGGGTTATCCTAATCATTTCAAAAGACAGTGTAGACTTTCCACCCAAGATCACACAAAGCATGCAAATAGCAAATGAATATGAGATAAAAAAACACTGCTCCAGTCATTTTGTGATGGTGTGTTCCATTGAAAACATACGACTTGCTAATTCATAATTTCAAGATTCATTAAGTCATCATTCAATCCTACCATAGAGATATTTCAAGAGAGATTTACCATGAGTAATAGCATTCATATCGAATGAGAATGAAATATTTAACAATAGCGGTGAAGGAAAATAAATCATATGTGCAAAGTGGTGAATGGACTTCGAGAATTTTCATCACATGAGGTTCATCTCTAGGTGTAATAAGCATTGGTGATAAATCTTGACTCAACCCCCTTTTGATAAAAAAAATTTTTTTGTAAAAGCGAACTACTAAAAGGAAAAAAAAGAAAAAAATTAAAAATAAAAAAATATCTAAAAATTTATACCCTCCCCCCAACTTAAAATAGGCATTGTCCTCAATGTTAAGGAGAGGGAATCATGGAAAGAACACACCTGATTAGTTACCACCCGAAGGTGGATCTGTGAGGTCAATGGTGGTATCCTCTCTGGCCCAAAGCTCTTGAAAGTGTTTCAGACGTTGTCCATTGACTTTGAATTCATGGCCATCCTTCTCATTCACTAAGACCACCGCTCCATGTGAAAAGACTTCTTTGACAAAGTATGGTCCCGTCCATTTTGAGCGCAGCTTCCCTGGAAATATATGGAGTCTTGAATTGTACAGCAGAATCTTGTCTCCAACTTTGAATTCCTTTCGTAGGATCATCTTGTCGTGCACAGCTTTCATCCTTGTTATGATATGATTCCCCGGATTTGGTTTTGGATGATGAGCAAACATAAATAATGTATACTAACTTATTTGTGAGTGCAGTTATGGAGATCGTCGCCAAAATACCACGCACATCAAAAGCGACATCTCAAGACTTCTCAATACGCGTGATCGTGTGCCTGGAGCTTCGTTGAAGCTCAAGGAGCAATATAGAAGTCAAGAGGAATGAAGATTGAAGCTTTGAAGACGGCTCATAAGGTTTATTTTATAGTCTTCTAGCTTCATAGATTAGAATGTTAAGCCTTGAGTTGGACTTACATTATATACTTCATTTCGCTCATATCTTAGAGCTAGGATATTCATAGAAGCCATTAGAAACTTTCCCGAAGCCTATCGCTTCTTCCCTCGGCTTCGAGTGCATGTTAGTTGGTTCAAGAAGAGTCACCAACCGACTAGATGACGATCTAGTCGGTCGACAACTCTACATGAACCGACTAGTTTGCCTTCTCTATATTCAGCTCTTTCCCTGTCTACAGTTAGTCGGTCAAAGAAGAGTCACCGACCGACTAGATGACGATCTAGTCGGTCAGGAGTCCTTCTCAGACCGACTAGTTGTGTACAGTCATTTTCAGCCTGAGCTACTGTTTCGAGTTAGTCGGTCAAAGAACGTTTACCGACCGACTAGTTGAGAAACTAGTCGGTCAGCATTTGTTCTTAAACCGACTAAGTCAACTTGAAGTCAGCCTATTCTATTTCGACGTTAGTCGGTCAAAGATCATTCACCGACCGACTAGTTGTGAAACTAGTCGGTCGGCAAGTCTTCTTAGACCGACTAGTTGTCTTTGCCTGTACTTCGACTTCTTGGATGTTCTATCGTTAGTCGGTCTACGTTGTATCACCGACCGACTAGTTGATGAACTAGTCGGTCAGTGATCCTTCTTTGACCGACTAGTCTGGTTCAGAATAGAGCCGTTGGAGCTTTTCTTGAAACGTTTTTCTCTCCCTCTCTCCTCTATCCTATATATAGTTGGAGGGGGTCTTTCATAAGTTTCAAGGCTGCCATTTTAGAGATTTGAAGAAACCTAAGAGAAGCTATTCAACTCCATTCTTAAAGCTTTCTCTTCCTCACAAGAATCTCTCCCTCAACTCTTTGAGCCATTTCCTCAAGAGAGATTCTCTCCATTGTGAGCCTTCCAAGCCTAGAGCTTGATCCAAAGTCACCATCCTCCATCATAGCCTTCGATCGCTGATCTTATTGGTGGAGATTCGGTTTGGTGACATTCTCTCCTCAAAATCCATCATTGCCCTAATTTGGTAAGTTTACTCAAGGCATAGGATTTTGTACGGTAAGAATTTATTTCATTTCATTTCATTAAATTGTTGTACACTCTCGGTTATGAGAGTTTGAGTGATCCCGGGTTGTGGGATTCACGGGAATCGATTGTAGGTCGATTGCACTTGTGGAGTTTCCGCAAGTGGGTTTAGTGGAAATCTTGAGTTAGGGTTGCTAACTCAAGTATCCGGAGGGGATCCGGGTGGTTGGGACGTAGGATCACCGGGAACAAGTCGGGGAGACTTGGGTGGATCCGAACCCAGTAATATTGTTTGTTTGCGTATGTTTTAATTCTTGTTGATAGTTGTTTAATTCCGCTTTGTCGTTTGTTTCTTGCACAATAATTAGGAATAACTATCTTGATTATTTTAAGTACTATTCACCCCCCCCCCCTCTAGTACGTGTGCAGTAGCTACCACAGGGCACTACAATTGGTATCAAAGCAATTGTGGTTTGTATGGGTTACATTTAATTTGAATTTAGTTAGCTAAATTTATTGCCTAACCCATAGGATCCAAAAAGATTTTTGGATACCAAAATGATATTCTCTAGGTTAAATCCACCATGAGATACCAACCCTACCAACTCCGTGATTTGCAAGGACTTTCATTCGATTGGAGTTGATGGTGCTTGAATGATGCACCAAAGTAGGGGGAGCTTAATGTTGTAAGTATGTTCATACTTTTGATTCATATTGGTATCCATTGGTAGAATATATTACGATTGGTATCACTTTACTTCATTTGGTATGCTAGATTAGTGTATGCCATTGTTATATGATGTTCTATCTATTTTTGGTATAACATTCTTGGATACTTCATTTGGTATGCACATCGGATTATTTTTGTCTCTGATGTTGATTTCGTCGTTCGACGATTTTATGGATTTAATAGAATTCTTTCTATGGAAACATAGAATTGTTTTCCATGCAATCTATTGATTTTGGAGAGTATGTTCCAAAACTCAATAAGTAAAATCGATTTGAGTTTTGATGATTTCGTATTTCGATTTTCGCCTATGGCTTGGTGATTTCGTTTTCCGATTTTCGCCGATGATTCTATGATTTCGGTTTTCGAGTTTCGCCTATGGCTAGATGATTTGGTATTTCGTATTTCGCCTATGGTTTGATGATTTCGGTTTCCGATTTTCGACTTTGGTCTCCTTGACACGCTTTGCTTTTATTCGGTATTTCGTATTTGATATTTTGCTTTGGTGTTATTTTGGACCTTGGTCGTATTCTTCGACTCCCATGCGTTATTTTTTAGCCATTGGTTTTGTCTTCTCCCGCTCTTTTTGCTAATGCCAAAGGGGGAGAGATATAATAATAACAATGTGCTAATTAATAATTCAAAGGAATTTACCATGAATCTAATTTGATGTGTTAGATTCAGGGGGAGTAAAGATATAAAATGGATTTAGATCCTATATGTCAATATGTGGTTCATATTTCATATCTTCCCTCGCTGCTTGATGCATATGAACATGATTGAATATGGAACTAACGTGTCATCAATGCAGGGGGAGTAAGTAAATTTCAATTGAATCATTATTATTGATTATTATTTATGTTGGTTTGTCATCACCAAAAAGGGGGAGAATGTTGTGATATGATTCCCCGGATTTGGTTTTGGATGATGAGCAAACATAAATAATGTATACTAACTTATTTGTGAGCGCAGTTATGGAGATCGTCGCCAAAATACCACGCACATCAAAAGCGACATCTCAAGACTTCTCAATACGCGTGATCGTGTGCCTGGAGCTTCGTTGAAGCTCAAGGAGCAATATAGAAGTCAAGAGGAATGAAGATTGAAGCTTTGAAGACGGCTCATAAGGTTTATTTTATAGTCTTCTAGCTTCATAGATTAGAATGTTAAGCCTTGAGTTGGACTTACATTATATACTTCATTTCGCTCATATCTTAGAGCTAGGATATTCATAGAAGCCATTAGAAACTTTCCCGAAGCCTATCGCTTCTTCCCTCGGCTTCGAGTGCATGTTAGTTGGTTCAAGAAGAGTCACCAACCGACTAGATGACGATCTAGTCGGTCGGCAACTCTACATGAACCGACTAGTTTGCCTTCTCTATATTCAGCTCTTTCCCTGTCTACAGTTAGTCGGTCAAAGAAGAGTCACCGACCGACTAGATGACGATCTAGTCGGTCAGGAGTCCTTCTCAGACCGACTAGTTGTGTACAGTCATTTTCAGCCTGAGCTACTGTTTCGAGTTAGTCGGTCAAAGAACGTTTACCGACCGACTAGTTGAGAAACTAGTCGGTCAGCATTTGTTCTTAAACCGACTAAGTCAACTTGAAGTCAGCCTATTCTATTTCGACGTTAGTCGGTCAAAGATCATTCACCGACCGACTAGTTGTGAAACTAGTCGGTCGGCAAGTCTTCTTAGACCGACTAGTTGTCTTTGCCTGTACTTCGACTTCTTGGATGTTCTATCGTTAGTCGGTCTACGTTGTATCACCGACCGACTAGTTGATGAACTAGTCGGTCAGTGATCCTTCTTTGACCGACTAGTCTGGTTCAGAATAGAGTCGTTGGAGCTTTTCTTGAAACGTTTTTCTCTCCCTCTCTCCTCTATCCTATATATAGTTGGAGGGGGTCTTTCATAAGTTTCAAGGCTGCCATTTTAGAGATTTGAAGAAACCTAAGAGAAGCTATTCAACTCCATTCTTAAATCTTTCTCTTCCTCACAAGAATCTCTCCATCAACTCTTTGAGCCATTTCCTCAAGAGAGATTCTCTCCATTGTGAGCCTTCCAAGCCTAGAGCTTGATCCAAAGTCACCATCCTCCATCATAGCCTTCGATCGCTGATCTTATTGGTGGAGATTCGGTTTGGTGACATTCTCTCCTCAAAATCCATCATTGCCCTAATTTGGTAAGTTTACTCAAGGCATAGGATTTTGTACGGTAAGAATTTATTTCATTTCATTTCATTAAATTGTTGTACACTCTCGGTTATGAGAGTTTGAGTGATCCCGGGTTGTGGGATTCACGGGAATCGATTGTAGGTCGATTGCACTTGTGGAGTGTCCGCAAGTGGGTTTAGTGGAAATCTTGAGTTAGGGTTGCTAACTCAAGTATCCGGAGGGGATCCGGGTGGTTGGGACGTAGGATCACCGGGAACAAGTCGGGGAGACTTGGGTGGATCCGAACCCAGTAATATTGTTTGTTTGCGTATGTTTTAATTCTTGTTGATAGTTGTTTAATTCCGCTTTGTCGTTTGTTTCTTGCACAATAATTAGGAATAACTATCTTGATTATTTTAAGTACTATTCACCCCCCCCCCCCCTCTAGTACGTGTGCAGTAGCTACCACAGGGCACTACAATCCTTTCTTTTGCCAGCTTTGCATTTTCATATGCCTCACGTCGTATCTCATCAAGCTCCATGATCTGTAATTTACGAGAAACATTTGATGAGTCATCAAGCAAATTAAGTGTTTTAATTGCCCAAAAAGATTTATGCTCTAATTCAACAGGAAGATGGCAATTTTTTCCATAAACCAAACGAAACGGTGACATCCCTAAGATAGTCTTGTATGCTGTCCTGTAGGCCCATAGAGCTTCAGGCAAGCGAAGACTCCAATCTTTGCGTGTGGGATTCACTGTTTTCTGAAGAATGCTCTTGATTTCCTTGTTCGCCAATTCCGCTTGTCCATTTGTTTGAGGGTGATAAGGTGTTGAAACTTTGTGTGTCACCCCAAATTTCTTCATTAGATTTGCAAAGAGCCTATTACAGAAATGAGAACCTCCATCACTGATAATGGCCTTTGGCACTCCAAAGCGCGAGAAGATGTTCTCTTTCAAAAATTTCAGCACAATGGAAGCGTCATTGGACCTGCACGGAATAGCTTCCATCCATTTAGAAACATAATCAATGGCAACCAATACAAATATATACCCAAAAGATGGTGGAAAAGGCCCCATGAAATCAATACCCCAACAATCAAATAATTCTATTTCTAGCATGGGATTCAAGGGCATCATGTTTCTTTTTGTAATTGCCCCCAACTGTTGACAACGCACACATGATTTACAATAAGCATATGCATCTTTAAACATTGTAGGCCAATAAAAACCACTCTGTAAAATTTTGGCAACAGTCTTATGAGCTGAAAAGTGCCCCCCACATACCCCGTCATGGAAAAAATGTAAAACACTATCAAATTCATGGTCGGGTACACATCTCCTTACAATTTGGTCTCCACAGTATTTAAAAAGATAAGGATCATCAAAATAGAACGATTTTACCTCATGCTTGAAGCGTTTGAAATCTAAAAAAGACCAATGTGGAGGGGTTCTACCTGTCACCAAATAATTAGCTATATCTGCATACCATGGTAGGGTAGAAATGGCGAAAAGCTGCTCATCTGGGAAGGAATCTCGCAATGGAATGGTAGGCGACTCTGTTCCAACCGTCAATCTAGAAAGGTGATCTGCGACATTGTTCTCAACTCCTTTCTTATCCTTAATCTGAATATTGAATTCCTGCAAAAGGAGAATCCATCGTATGAGTCTAGGTTTAGCATCCTTTTTAGATAAAAGATATTTCAGTGCAGAATGATCTGTAAAGATGAGAATAGGTGAGCCCAATATGTAGCTTCTGAATTTCTCCAATGCAAACACCACCGCTAGCAACTCTTTCTCCGTAGTAGTGTAGTTCCGTTGTGCTTCATTCAAAGTTTTACTGGCATAATAGATAACACAAGGAACTTTCTCTTTCTTTTGCCCAAGCACTGCCCCCATCGCGTAGTCACTTGCATCACACATAATTTCAAATGGCATGCTCCAGTCTGGAACCTGCAGAATAGGGGAGGAAACAAGTGAGTTCTTTAATTTATCAAATGAAACTTGACACTCTTGTGTCCATATGAAATCAGCATTTAAAGTTAATAAGTGGCAGAGGGGGCGGGAGATGGCGCTAAAATCCTTTATGAATCTTCGATAAAATCCTGCATGGCCTAGAAAGGATCGTATGTCCTTGACGCATTTTGGTGTAGGCAACTTCTCAATCACCTCAACTTTTGCTCTGTCTACCTGAATACCTGCTTTGGAGACTAGGTGTCCAAGAACCAAACCCTCAGTTGTCATGAAATGTGACACTTTTCCCAGTTTAACAGCAGGTTCTTCTCCTGGCACCTGTGCAAGACAAGAGCTAAGTTAGATAAACAATTTTCAAATGAAGTGCCATATACAGAGAAATCATCCATAAACACTTCCATAATCCTCTCAACCATATCGCTAAAGATACTCAACATGCAACGCTGAAAAGTAGCAGGTGCATTGCATAATCCAAAAGGCATTCTCCTAAAAGCGAAAGTTCCAAAGGGGCAAGTGAAGGTAGTCTTCTCTTGATCCTCTGGAGCAATCTCTATCTGATAATAGCCAGAATAACCATCTAGAAAACAATAAAATTCGTTACCTGCTACTCTTTCCAAGATTTGATCAATGAAAGGTAATGGAAAGTGATCTTTTCGTGTTTTAGCATTCAACTTCCTGTAATCAACACACATCCTCCAACCTGTGGTGGTCCGCATCGGGATAAGTTCATTACTTTCATTTCTTACCACCGTGAGGCCTGATTTCTTCGGAACCACCTGTATGGGGCTAACCCATCTGCTGTCTGAAATAGGATAAATTATACCTGCAGCAAGCAACTTAAGAATCTCCCCCTTAACAACTTCTTTCAAAGTAGGATTTAATCGGCGTTGCATCTCACATGTTGGTTTGGCATCATCCTCAAGATAAATATGATGAGTGCAAATTAAGGGATTTATACCTGTAATGTCCGCAATAGACCATCCAATGGCCCCTTTGTGTTCCCTAAGCACATCGAGCAAAGCACTTTCTTGTTCAGGTGTGAGTTTAGAGGATATTACCACAGGGAAGGTCTCCTCCTTTCCAAGGAAAGCGTATTTCAAATAGTCTGGCAGAGGCTTCAATTCCAACTTTGGATGCTCAATCTCTGAAGGTTGTTGCGGTGGCAATTCCACTGGCAATGTCTCGAAATTTGGCACCCATGCATCCCTTGATCTTTCATTTTTGCCCTGCACAAAGTAAGATTCATCAATATCTTCGAAATTATAATTAATAAAATTGGACGAACATTCATACTTAGCATCAAAATAGTCTTCGATTAAGCTCTCAATAAAGCATACCTCTTTCACGTCATCAACATTCGCAGGTAACTTACACGATTTAAAAATGTTCAGCTCAAGTTTCATGTTACCAAAGCTTATCTTCAATTGTCCATCCCTACAATTTATCATAGCATTGCAAGTTGCTAGGAATGGACGTCCTAATATAATCGGAGTGCAATTACCTGATTGTGGCCCATGAATATCAAGGACGATAAAATCCACGGGATAATAGAATTTGTCAACCTGGACCAGCACATCCTCCACGCATCCTCGTGGGATTTTTACCGACCTGTCTGCTAACTGTAGAACCACAGGTGTCGTCTTCAGCTCCCCCAATCCAAGCTGCACATAAACAGAGTAAGGTAAAATATTAACACTAGATCCCAAATCAAGTAAAGCATCTCCAAATTTCTTAGTTCCTATAATGCATGGGATAGTAGGAGAACCTGGATCCTTATATTTAGGAGGAGTGTCATGTTGTACCATTGCACTTACCTGTTGTGTTAAAAATGCTTTCTTTTTCACATTAAGGCTCCGCTTTACAGTGCATAGCTCCTTCAGAAATTTAGCGTATGCAGGCACTTGGTTGATTGCATCAAGTAATGGGATATTAATTTTTACCTGCTTGAAGATATCTCTTATCTCTGCCTGATACCTGTCTTTTGATGGTGGAGCAAGTCTGTGTGGGAATGGAGCTGGAGGTACATATGGTTCTGGCTCTTTTTCTGCTACCTCTTCCTCAACCTGCAAACTTTCAGGTGCTTGTGCCTCCTCTTTCTCCTCAGCTGGTTGTTCATGTCTAGGCATTTCTGGTTTTTCAATTTCACGTCCGCTACGCAATGTAGTCACCGCCTGACATGGTTTGACGTTGTTTCCTGAAAAAGAAGAAGAGGGATTCGTATTAGGATTTGCAATGGGCTGAGCAGGTAATTTACCTTTGTCTTGTGATGCTATAAATCTCGAAAAATTCTCAGTGAGCTGTTGTTGCATCTGAGCCATCTGTTGAACTGCAGCAGTGAGACTCTGAATTTCATTGTTCTGCTCCCTTTTTCCTTGATAATTGGAGTGGTTGGGATGGTAATAGGGAGTGGATGTCTGCTGCTTCTGCTGATATGAAGCACCTCCTTGGTTTGATGGGTTCTTCCAATTGGAGTTGTAACCTTGATTTGCCACCCAATTCACCTCAGATTCTGGATTTCTGCCCAATTCTTTAATTGCTGGGATCAGTGGGCAGACGGTAGTATCATGAACTGGCTTCTCGCATATGACGCAGTATGGCTCTGATGTGACTGCCTTTGCTGCTCTGAGATCAATATTTTGTAGCTTTTGCGTCACCAATGCCTCCACTTGTGCCATCAATGCATCTTCAGGCTTCAAAGCCTGCAAGCCACCTTTTGTTTGATGTGTAGACATGGACCTGTCAAATTCTGAAGGTGGCTCCCATCTTCTTGCATTCTCTGCAATGTTTTCCAAATATGCCCAAGCCTCTGTCGGGGTCTTCTCAAAGAAAGCTCCATTGCACATCATCTCTACATATTGCTTCGTATTCGGCTGCAATCCATCGTAAAAGAATCCAATGGTGTGTCCCTTGTCAAAACTGTGATGTGGGCACGCTAACAGAAGCTCCTTAAATCTTTCCAAAGTTTGATCGTATGCTTCAGTTTCCTTCTGCGAAAAAGACATGATATGCCTCTTTAAAGCTTGAGTCCTGGCCAAAGAAAAGAATTTTTTCAGAAACTCAGTTTGCATGGTAAGCCAAGAAGTAATAGATATAGGAGGCAATGCATTGAACCAATTCTTTGCCTTGTCTTTCAATGAGAATGGAAAAAGTTTAAGATAAACAACATCATTACTAACTTTTCCATCCAACTGTGTAGAGCATGCTTCTTCAAACGTTTTAATATGCAAGTAAGGGTTTTCCCTATCCTCTCCATGGTAAGAGGGAAGGATCTGGATCACCCCGGCTTTAAGCGAAAAAGAATGAGCACCCGCAGGCAAAACAATGCATGACTCAGAAGCAACTCTAGTGGGCATATAAGTAGCACTCAATGGTAGTTCTTGTGGGTGTACAAGAGGTTGTTCGTTATTATTAGCCATGTTTTCAATTCTTATCAATCTGTGTGAAGCGGAGGTCCTATGCCACATAAACTAGCAAAGAGATATTTTTTTTTTGTTTTCAATAATAAAACTAAGCTATAAAGTGGAAGGATCTCACCGAGTACTCCTCTGAAAAGCTGAAAATGTGGATCAAAGATACCGTTGTCCCCGGCAACGGCGTCAAAAACTTGCCTCTCTCAAAACAATGTGAGCTTTACTCCCAAGCGCAGGAGATCGTGCAAGTAGTATCTGGAGAGTCCAGAGTCGAATCCTCGGGACAAGTCGACCTGAGATGACACAAATTCAACTAATCAAATATAATATACGGTTAAGAAAACGACCACCTTTGTGAAGGTGAAAAATAGTGTACGGATTTGTAGCAAAGAAAGTGGTTCCTAAAAGTATTACGGTATCACGAAAGTTTGGTATTCGATGAGACAAGTATGCTACGGTTGTGAGTTCATTAGGAGTTTATAGTCGCTGAAATTTCACGTCTTTCAATGTCACACGACGCTTCACCCGGTCAAGGCGTGAAGGCGTCGGAAGATAAATCAATGAAAACTAGTCAAAATAGCCTTAAACGTATTACTAGCAATGTTGATTTCATTAAACAATAATCGCAGCGATAAGTTCAGATTAGAGAACACAAATTGGCTAGCCTTATCAGGGCCTAGCCATAGGGCACATCAACAATATCGATAGTAAGCAAATACCCATCAAATACGTTGTAGAAATCAACAAAACTAGCAATTTGGACATGATAATAGGGCTAAAGACATGAGATTTAGCAACTACATACTCCTAACTACATCACAACCATAGCACAAAGAGATTAGCCACGCATGGTGCAATAAAAATCAGTTTTGATAGCAAAATACATCGTTTAGATAGCAAAATACAAAGAAATACACCAAATACGGGGTATAAGTTCAAGAAATTATCACCAAATCTCCTCCTTAGAACCCAAAACTCTCTGAGAATAGGAAGAATAGTCTCTGGAAATTTTCAGAATTTTCTCCTGGAGAAATACGCACAGTAGCCGCTCCAAAAGTCCCAAAATACGCCAGAATTCCCCCAAAAACCCTAGGAATACGCTTATATATTAACATTGCGGGTTTAATAGCTTATCGGGTCGAAACCCGATTCATTTCGAGCCAAACCCGCACCCGCAAAGCCTGATTAAATCACCGTCGTTAGATAGAAGCGGGATCTGACCATGTGCCGCCACGTGTCCATCGCTATCGGGCGCCGCTTCCGCTTCATTCGAATCCGAATGCAATTGGGATTTATTTGTGACCGTCGGATCCTTGATCGATGGCCCAAAGATCTCCACGTCGCCCGCGATATAGATACGAGTGGCTTCGATTTCTGGCCGTTGGATTAACATCGCACCGTCATCGCCACGCCACGTGTCCCAAGAGATCGCCCGCTCTTCGTTCTCATCGGGGTTAAGCACGACCGTCGGATCTCGATCGTGCTGTCGTCCGATTGCCACGTCGCTCCGCCCCGCTTTCGCTCATTCCTCGCGTCGTAGCCATCCGATCAAGCCAAGCGCCGCTGCGATGGCGACACGTGTGCACGGTAAACTCAGCCTTCGATCGCTCTTCGCTTCGCCAGGGCGTAATCCTGGCCGTAGGATCACGATCTCGCGGTCATTAAGCAGCCGCGTCTCCGTTACGTCTGGTCCGTCGGATCTGGCAGCAGCGGTCGGATCCCGGCCACGTGGCGCTCCCGATGCATGCCGCGCAATGCGCCAAGATTCGTGCGCCGTATTTTCTTTGTATTTCTTGCGTATTTCCTCATTTAATTGGTATTCTGCATTCAAAAATTCATAGAAATTAGCACAGATCTCAGAAAAATACAAATAAATAGTCGTTGGAATCGTGAGATCGAGACGATGCTAAGAAAAATATAAAAATGCAGAAATACTCAATAGAATTCGTGTTTTGTGCACAAATAATGTGATTTCCCTAATAAATAATGGTGTACAAAATACGCACATATTAGAGAACAATTAAGTATTATATAGGCACATCATAGGACTAATTAGGGGGTTAAATACGCAATATTCAACCCGAATTATCCCACGGACGCTAATCTACAGGGAAGTCGTTGTTATGGAGAAACAATCATCAAAACAACATTCATTTCGTTAGGGTTTCACAAAAACACAACGGGTTATGAAAACATTAAGAGATCGATTATTACCGTATCGGAAATGGAAGAATGATGCCGAGCAACCACGGCAACGGAAGAACGATCCGGCTCAAATCTGGAAATGAGGGAAAAATCTGGAGAAATAGGTTTGGATGTGGATTTTGGGGGTTTGATGAGATTTTGAGGAAGATGAGAGGTAGAATGTGTTAAGTGAGGGTTTGGATGATGGAGGATGAGCTTGGAATGAAGGTTTGAGGGTTTGGGGAAGATGAGAGCTCAATGGGGGAGAAATTAGGTTTAAGTTGAAGAAAAAGAAGAAGAAAACGTTTGGAGGGGTATTTAGAGAGTTTGGTGGCGGCTAGGGCAAAACTAGGGTTTCCTGTACTGTTTAGTCGGTCAAAGAGCAACCACTGACCAACTAGTTTGGGAACTAGTCGGTCGGTTGACCAACGCAGACCGACTATGTGTAAACAGTAACCCCAGACGAAAACCTGAACTAGGAGTTAGTCGGTCAAAGAACAACTACTGACCGTCTAGTTTGACATCTAGTCGGTCGATGAACGTTCTTAGACCAACTAAAAGTGAACAGTACTCGACTGTTCAGAAGAACCAAGAATTAGTCGGTCTGAGTACAAAACTTAACCGACTAGTTTAACAACTAGTCGGTCGAAAGATGAACTTAGACCGACTAATAATGAACAGTAACTGGTACCAAAAAAATAGTTAATGAGTTAGTCGGTTAAAGAAGCATTGCTGACCGACTAGTTTGCAACCTAGTCGGTCAACCAACGTTCTTAGACCGACTAACGATAAACAGTAACTCCTGAGAAATTTACAAAGCCAACTAGTCGGTTCAAGAAGGTTTTCCGACCGACTGGATCGTCATCTAGTCGGTCGGTGCCCCTTCTTACACCGGCTAATGTGCACCAAAAGTTCCGAAATGGAGCGCGAAGCTCCGGGATCGATTCCTAAGACTCCTAGGCTTGATCTAACAATAAGATATGGCCGATATGAAGCCCGTCACGAATGACTTACTCCAAAATCGACGATTCTAAGGAAGAAGCTAGAAAATCACAACGAAACGATCGAAAATGAAAGCTACGGAGACGAAAACCACATATAAGGAGAAAATCCACCAAAACATATAATATAATATAATAAATCCAGATACAAGAAAACCAGTCGTTACATCCTCCCAAACTTAAGAAAAATTCCGTCCTCGGTATTTCCCAACACTCACGTGTCCGGGAACAAAAGTGGGAAACGCTCTCGCATCACATCCTCATTCTCCCAAGTAGACTCTCCAAGAGAGCCGTGTCGCCACATCACCCTCACAAGATTGACAACCTTGTTCCGAAGTGACTTCTGACGCCTGCCCAGAATCTGCACTAACTGCTGGTCATACGTCATATCAGGGCGAACGGTAATCTCCGAGAAATCCACAGCATGAGATGGATCGCTAATGTATCGACGAAGCTGCGACACATGGAAAACATTGTGAACTCCCTCCAAAGATGGCGGCAAGGCTAAGCGGTAGGCTACCTCACCAACTCTCTCCAGAATGTCAAACGGTCCAATGTATCGCGGGCTTAACATCCCTCGCTTCCCAAAGCGAATCACACCACGATTCGGGGAAATCTTCAAGAACACATGGTCGCCCGGTTGAAACTCCAAAGGACGACGTTTAGCATCCGCCCAATGCTTAAAACGGTCCTGAGTAATCCTCAACCTCTCCCGAATGTTCCTGACAATATCCACAGCATCCACAATCATCTCAGGTCCCAACAGCTCACGATCACCAACGTCATCCCAACTCAATGGCGATCGACATTTCCTCCCATAAAGAGCGACGAAAGGCACCATGCCAATACTCGCCTGGAAGCTGTTGTTGTAGGAAAACTCTACCAGATGTAGATGGTCCTCTCACGAACCCTTGAAATCCAACATGCACGCCCTCAGCATGTCCTCCAAGATCTGAATCGTCCTCTCGGACTGGCCATCCGTCCGCGGATGGTACGCCGTGCTGAAACTCAGACGCGTACCCAAACTCTTCTACAAACTCTGCCAAAACTGAGATGTGAATCTCGTGTCTCTGTCTGACACGATACTCACAGGGACTCTGTGAAGTCGTACGATCTCCTGCACGATTCATGTTACATCATTATCCAAACTAGGAAAAGGAAACAAAACGGAGAGTAAAAGAATTTACCTCCATATATCTTCGTGTTAGCGCCTCAGTGGACTGTCCCACTCGGAACGGAATAAAGTGAGCGGATTTGGTCAATCGATCTACGATCACCCAAATCGCGTCATTCTGCTTCGGACTCCGAGGTAGTCCAGTCACGAAATCCATAGTGATGTGTTGCCATTTCCACTCCAGAATCGGAAGTGGTTGCAGCAACCCGGCCGTACGCTGATGCTCCGCCTTTACTTGTTGGCAAACCAAACACTTGGCTACACTCCGAGCCACACTCCTCTTCATGCCATGCCACCAATAGTTCAGACGAAGATCCTGGTACATCTTGGTGCCACCAGGATGCACAGAATACGGCGAACTATGTGCCTCCACCATAAACTCCTCTCTAAAATCCCCAGCTGGCACACACAATCTGGCTCCAAACCTCAGCGAGCCATCCTCATGAATCAAAAAGTCAGTCCGCAGACCGGCTTCCACCTGCTCCCGAATCTTCACTAGCTTCGGATCTCCGGCCTGACTCGCCTTGATCCGATCTACGAGCGTCGACTGTATCTGCATACACATCAACGAAGAAATCTCCCCAGGAAGAACAATCTCAACACCAGACTCGCAAAAATCCTGCTGCAATCTCCACTGCGAAGTCAAAATCATCACCACTGGAAGCCTACTCAGCGCATTAGGAACCACATTCACCTTGCCAGGGTGATACTGCAAATCAATCTCATAATCCGCCATGAGCTCCAACCATCGACGATGTCGCATGTTGATCTCCTTCTGAGTAAAAATATACTTCAAGCTTTTATGATCGGTGAAAATCTTCACTTTCTCACTCAGCAGGAAGTGCCTCCAAATCTTAAGAGCAAACACAACGGCAGCCAACTCCAAATCATGCGTCGGGTAATTCTTCTCATGAACCTTGAGCTGACGAGAAGCATAAGCCACAACATGCCCGTGATGATACAACACACAACCGAGACCCTTGCCAGAAGCATCACAAAAGATCTCAAATCCACTGCTGCGATCAGGCACAACAAGAATAGGGGCAGTCGTCAATCTCTCCCTCAGAACGCCAAAGGCATTCTCACAATCACCCGACCAAACAAAAGGTACATCCTTCCACGTCAATGTGGTCATCGGCTCAGTGACACGAGAAAAGTCCTTAATGAAGCGCCGATAGTAACCAGCAAGCCTAAGGAAACTCCAAATCTCAGACGCTGACTACGGAACAGGCCACTCTCTGATGGCCCTGATCTTATCGGGATCCACTGAGATACCATCTCCAGTCACCACATGCCCCAGAAAAGCAACTCTATCCAGCCAAAACTCGCACTTCAAAAACTTAGCATACAACAGATGCTTCCTCAAAATCTCCAATAGCGTCCTCAAGTGCGAGGCATGCTCCTCCTCCGACTTCGAACAGATCAGAATGTCGTCAATAAAGATAACGACAAACTTATCCAAAAAGTCGTAGAAAATCAGGTTCATCAGATTCATGAAAACTGCGGGTGCATTGGTTACACCGAAAGGCATAACCATAAACTCGTAGTGTCCATACTTCATCCTGAACGCTGTCTTCGAAACATCTCCCTTCTTCACCTTCAACTGATGGTAACCACTCCTCAAATCCAATTTAGAAAACACCCTCGAACCTCCAAGCTGATCAAAAATATCATCGATGCGAGGCAACGGGTATTTATTCTTGATGGTCACCGCATTCAACTCCTGATAGTCCACACACATGCGACGCAAACCATCCTTCTTCTTCACCAACAGCACCGGTGCTCCCCACAGAGACACACTAGGATTGATATAACCCTTCTGCAAAAGCTCATCCAGCTGCTTCCGCAATTCCTCCAACTCAGCGGGTGCCATACGATATGGCGCCTTCGAAATCGGCTGCGCTCCCGGAACAAGATCAAAAAATTCTAGAGCTCGATCAGGTGGCAAACCAGACATCTCCTCAGGGAAGACGTCATCAAAATCCCGCACAACCGCGGGCCTCTCCAACTCCATCTGCATAGCCACAACCTCCACCGGCCTGGCCCGAAACCTGACAGGACCAAGCGAGCTGCTACCACGGCTGAACTCAAATACTGGATGTCCGGGAATCTCGAACACCACCTTCTTCCTCCGACAGTCGATCGTAGCATAGAAGCTCGTAAGCCAATCCATCCCAAGAACTGCGTCATAGTTGATGATGTCGTGGACAATGAAATCAGCGTAAAGCTCATGTCCACAGACCACCAACGAGCAAGAATTGCAACCAAGATGCACCGAGACCACGCCATTCCCTGTAACGATATTCCAACTCTTGGGAAGAGGGGACGTCGATAAGGAATGCTTCTCCACGAAGCTCCGAGAAATAATGCACATCGATGCACCAGAGTCAAAGAGGACTCGTGCAGGAAATGTGCACACCAAAACCACACCTAAGCAAGCAATTAACAATAAAACCCTAGTCTAGCAAACAATCATGTTCAAGCAAACAACACAATCTAACAATCAAAACCAGCTTGGAAAGTAACAGCTAGATTGAGGATTACCTGCGATAACCTCATCCACAGCCTCGCTCTCCACAGCGGTCATCAGAAAAGCATGCCTCCTCGGCGGAATAGCCTGCTGAAAAGCCTGCCTCTGTGGAACAAGAGCTGCTCCACGTCCAGTAGGAACAGACGCTCGCTGCTGCAACGGATGTGCTGCAACAGGTGCCCTCCGCAGCTGATTCGCATGCCGACAATCCTTCACGACATGGGAAGCATCACCACAAACCAAACACTAGCCCAGAAACTTCCTACACTGATCCTTGATGTGGCCAGGCTTGCCGCAGAAATGGCAAGTCTTCTGAACAGGCCCTCCTGGCCTCTTGAACTGAGCTGGCTGATTAGGCCTGAAACCAGGCCTAACCACCGCCCTGGCCTGTTCCATAGGCCTCTTCCCAGCACCGGAAACATGTCCTCTCCTCTGACTCAGGTTCAGCTCCTGCCTCCTCGCAGCGACCAGAACCTTCTGATAAGAGTCCAGATCAGAGGAAGACACAAAACTCTGGAGCTCCAAAGCAAGTCCCTGCAGGAACCTCTGAGCTCTCTCATCAGCATCATGCACCATCTTCGGTGCGAACCGACTCAGCCTAGTGAACTCTTGGTGGTACAGGTCCACCGTCAAGCTCCCTTGCTTCAGATCAATAAAGCGCTGCAGCATCTCCTTCCTAGCAGCCTTCGGAAAGAACTCCTCATCAAACCTGGACGTAAAGGTAGCCCAAGCTATCGGCTCCACCAGCATCTTCTCTTCCGCATCCCACCAGTTCCGAGCGTTATCCTTGAGTTGCCTCTTCGCCAAATCAACTCATCCAGCCGGGGTGATCTTGGCCATCTTCAAGTTATCCTCTATGTTTCGAATCCACTCATCGGCAACCAGAGGACCCTCAGACCTATCAAAATATGCGGGACCCAGCTCCCGAAATTGCTTCGCTCCTGGCTCGGAGCGAGGGGCATCCGGAAGTGCCCGGGCAGCTCGAGCAAGTGGAGCATTCTGGACTTGTAGGAGCACGCACTGCTACACTTGCATCATCTGAAGCATCATCCGCATCATCTCTCCATTGGTGGGTTCCCGCTCAGGCTCCTCATCATGAGGGGGCGCACCACTACCTCCACCACGGGTGAATCGCCTTCCTGCCATCTAATGACACAGAAAACGAAGCAGATCAGACTCATAGCTTATGACTCGGACGTCGAACTTAGTTTATTGGACGTTCTAATATTATTATCGCTATTCCGATAATCGCAGTTACAGAAGAGAGACCTGCGTGGGCCACCAACAAAACCTGTCACGCCCCGCTTCCCTAAAATGGAGGCGAGACGTGAAAAGGTCCGCACGAGAGTGGAGCTGTGAAGCCCCCAAACCCGATAAGCGTCAATAAAACATAAGCAGGTCCCTGTAACCACAAACGGAACAACAATAATAACACAAGGAGAGACAGAAATAAAATCTCATATCTCATAATTTGTCCAACATGAAAATTAAGTTCAACATCCAGAAAAGCCACCAGGCTAAAAGAAAGAGTCTAAAGGCCCAGAACAAGGCCAACAAAAGCAACAACGTAACAAGGTATAGGTGCTACGCACCGACAACAAAACAGCAGTCTAAACAAAAGGAAAAACTCAACGAAGACACTAGGACTGGTCCCCAGTGTCCACGTACTCCTCGCCAAACACAGGCTCGGGCTCGGCGTCAGCAAACACCTCGTCCTCTACAATGTACTCAGGCTCAGGATCTAACATGTGTCACCTGTCACACCCCGCTTCCCAAAAAGGTCGGAGGCGAAGCGTGACTAAGGCCCGCTTAGGCCAGGGCTAAGAGCCCAAACCCAATAAGTGTCTGTGATATTCCAAACGAAGGAAACAGGTCCCTGCAAGTTAGTACGGAAACAACAAAGTATTGAAAAGAGATATCATTTCATTTTATTCCAAATAAAACATCCAAAAGTACTGAGAGTCTAAAACGCCCGAAGGCTACAACTGCAAAAAAGAAAACTACTGGTGCAAGCACCCAACCTAGACAAGAAAATAACAGGTGCTACCCACCCAATCTAAACTGGAACAGAAATCTGGATCAGCAACTAGAGGCCTCTAACTCTGGTCCTCCTCCAGATCATACTCCGGATCAACGTCCTCCGGCTCTCCGTCAGCTGGCAAGTCCGCCTTGTCGACGTACTCTGGCTCAACACCTGACGGACAGCACCAAAAGAAGGAACTGTACGTCAGGTCAGGTCTACAAAAAGGGTTAGACCAAACTACAAGTGTATCAACTTTTAGACAACGTTTTACTGGTTGATTAGCATGCTGGGGTTATAACTGAGTAACAAACAGAAGTAACGCAGCAAGAAAGTAAAGCGCAACAAGTAGTAGTTGTAGCGTGTGCTACCAACTACGGGACTAACCTACAGGTGTCAAGACAAGACGGGACGTGACGGAAACAAGGCAGGACAAGACAAGTGAGACACGAAAGGGTTCACGCCTTACGGTTCGAGGGGGATCAGACCCTCTTGCCGTGCGCACGCTCAACCCAAGCCCAAACCCCAAGACAAGACAAGACATGACACCAGTACAAGGGATCACTCGCTCTAGCTTGGCGAATGCCCTATTGCCCGTAGGCTGAGAATCAGTACAAGGGATCACTCTCTCTAGCTTGGAGAGTGCCCTATTGCCCTCGAGCTGTGTATCAGTACAAGGGATCACTCTCTCTAACTTGGAGAGTGCCCTATTGCCCGCAGGCTGTGAATCAGTACAAGGGATCACTCGGAGAGTGCCCTATTGCCCAGCGGGCTGTGCAAGACGGGACGGGACGTGACAAGACGGGAAGGGTTTTTCTAGGGTGTCCACACACACGCACACACATGATAGCCCTATCATGTCAAAAGTTGTTGTTGTCGGGCTCAGACTTTGTCGTCAAGTCTGAGCCGTCAGGAGTCGTCCCGGACGCCATCATTTCACGCCCGGTTCTATTTGTTCACAGTTAACAATTCTAACCAACTAAGGCCTAAGCACGGCCAAAAAGTGCAAGTGGATACACTTGCCTGCGATGGCGAGTGTGTCGTCCTCTCGAAGCGTCTCGTCCAAGCGTCTCGTCCGCGGAAGTCCATCTGAAATATCGCCACGGCGACGATGTCAGGTCTCAAATTCATCAAATCCTATTAGGTTTCGTTTCTAGGTTTTCGGGACTATCCTATTAGTCAATAGTCACTTTTTGATGTTTCAGCCTAATCGACGATCTATCCTATGTGCACAGTCAACAAAGTCCGTTCGTCGATTTTCTATGTTCGTACAACGTTTTACATGTGCTGGAAAATAAATTTAGTTCAAGTTGACGGTTTTTAGTTTAGGGTTCAGTCAGCTATTGTGGGGGTTTCTACGAGTTTCAGGGAACCAACCTGAACCGGTGTTTGTTGTAGATTGGATGTCGGGTCTGATTGGAGAATTCCTCAGCTTCAGATCTGGTCCTCATACAATTCCCCAACAGTCGAAACTTGCGACGAAGGCCTACGACGTGTCGCAACGTCGTAGACGGCAAATCCGTGAAGTAGCACGTCCAAGTGGGACCCACAGCAGTGCTAGGGGTCCAAGGGGGACCCACAACACCTCTGGAGAACTTGGGGGGGGGCCACCACAGGAGTTGGTGTGGGAGAAACCAACTTGCGACGAATGGCCATCGGTCGTGCACTGCCGGTGCGGAGAGTTCTCTCGGTCAGACCGAGAGGAGCTCTCGGTCGTGCGAGTTGCAACGCAGCGGGGTCGGTCACAGCAGCGGTGCGAGGGGAATCCTCGGTCAGACCGATGGATCCCGTCGGTCGGGCGCTGCGGGTGCGGGCGAAGCGGCGCTTGGGGGAAAGCGGGGCGGCCTCTCGGTCAGACCGACAAGGCGGTTCGGTCGGGTGCTAGGGCGATGCGGAGCGGTGCAGCGTGCGGGCGAAGCGGCTGTGCGGGGAAAGTCTCTCGGTCAGACCGAGAGACGGCCTCGGTCGAAGCGGGGCGACAGCGGGGGGGGCTTGCAGCGGAGCGCTGCGAGCGGTGATGCGGGGATATGCGCTGGGCGCGGCTCCGGTCGTGCACGGGGATGTGCGGGGGTGAGCTCCGGTCGTGCACTGGGCGATCGTCGCAACGTTGCGACGAAGCTTTGGGAGAGGAAACGGCGGCTAGGGTTTTGTGTAATGCCGAAATAACTTAGCCTAGGGCTAATATAAATAGGTTAGAGCTAGGGTTAGGGTTAGGGTTTAGAAAAACGTAATTAAAATAATTAAAAATAATTAATTTAGTTTAAAATTACTGTCCTCTCCCTCACGCAAGATGGGTGCGGCCAAAAATTCTGAAATTTGGTCTAAAAATTCTTCAATACGTTATTATAATATAGGAATTTTATTGTAATTAAAACTCTTATAAAAGTAGGTTTTAAAATTATTTAAAACTTTAAAAAAATGGAAAATAGGTCAAATTAAGTCCAAAAATTGTAAAGTAATTATGGGGTGTTCGGGACGACTAAAGAAAGAGAGTGGAGAAGACGGATCTAAATTTCGACGTCGAGAGACGAAACTAAAATTCGAAATGTCTCGCGTCAAAACAGAAAGTCGCGACGTCACGTCAATTAAGATAGTATCACTGAAGAACGACTCGAGATATGTCGTTACAAAGTTGTTCCACAATCTAATACTTCCAGAGACGATCACGTCGATATATCACACAATAATGTTCAAAATCAAATAAATTTAAACATAAACACGTGTACCATCAAGAGCACGTGCACAAATAAAGTACGATCGGAAACCGACCATTACATCCTCCCCAACTTAGAAATGATTCCGTCCTCGGAATCAACATCAAGCATTGCTGGGAAAAAGATGCGGGAAGCGCTCTCTCATATCATCCTCACGCTCCCAGGTGGACTCTCCAGGCGATCCGTGACGCCACATCACTCTCACCAGGTCGACTATCTTATTCCTCAACTGCTTCTGTCGACGGTCCAAGATCTGCACAGGCTGCTGGTCATATGTCAGGTCCGATCGAACCGTAATCTCCGAGAAATCAACCGTGTGTGACGGATCACTGACGTACCAACGTAGCTGAGATACGTGGAATACGTCGTGAACACCCTCCAAAGATGGTGGCAGAGCAAGGCGATAGGCCACTGCTCCCACACGCTCTAGCACATCAAATGGCCCAATATACCTCGGACTCAGCTTTCCCTTCTTCCCAAAACGAATAACTCCGCGGTTCGGAGAAATCTTCAGGAAGACGTGATCTCCAGGCTAGAACTCCAAAGGTCTCCTCTTGGCATCTGCCCAATGCTTGGAGCGATCCTGCGCAACTCTGAGCTTCTCCCTGATGTCTCTCACGACATCCACAGCTTCAACTATCATCTCCGAACCCAACAGTTCCCGATCTCCGATGTCATCCCAGCTCAGTGACGATCGACATTTTCTTCCATATAAGGCAGCAAACGGTGCCATGCCAATGCTCGCCTAGTAGCTGTTGTTATATGAAAACTCCACCAAGTGAAGATGGTCCTCCCATGATCCCTTCAAATCGAGCGTACAAGCTCGCAGCATATCCTCCAGAATCTGAATAGTCCTCTCGGACTGGCCATCAGTCTGCGGGTGGTACGCCGTGCTGAAACTCAGACTCGTACCCAAATGCTCCTGCAGACTTCTCCAGAACTGTGATGTGAACCTCGTGTCTCGGTCAGACACAATGCTCACGCGGACTCCATGTAAGCGTACAATCTCCTGCACGTACCTGGTCTACGTCACGACTATTTCAAAGAGAAAATCAAAATAGAAGTAAAAGTAGAACGGAACTTTACCTCCAGATATTTCCTCGCCAAAGCTTCCGTAGACTGGCCCACTCGGAAAGGAATAAAGTGCGCAGACTTGGTCAACCGATCCACGATCACCCAAACTGCGTCGTTCTGCCTCGGGGTCCGAGGTAAACCAGTCACGAAGTTCATCGTAATATGTTGCCACTTCCACTCCAGAATGAGAAGCGGTTGCAGCAACCCAGCAGTATGATGGTGCTCAGCCTTCACCTGTTGGCATATCAAACACTTGGCAACGCTCCGTGCCACACTCCTCTTCATGCCAATCCACCAATAATTTAGACGGATGTCCTTATACATCTTGGTGCCTCCAGGATGTATAGAATATGGCGAGCTATGAGCCTCACTCAATAGCTCCTCGCGAACATCACCTGCAGGTACACAGAGTCTACTGCCGTACCGCAGCGAACCATCCTCATGAATCACAAACTCCGTTCGTAGTCCAGCTTCGACCTGCCTCCTGATCCTCTGCAGCTTCGGATCTCCAGCCTATGCTGCCTTGATCCGATCCACGATCGTGGACTGAATCTGCAAATTCATGAACGAACGAACCACACCAGGTAGGACAACCTCCAAATACATCTCCCTCAGCTCCTGCTGAATCCTCCAGTCGGCTGCAAGCATCATCGCAGTAGGAAGTCTACTCAAGGCATCCGACACTACGTTCACCTTCCCCGGATGATACTGCAAATCAATCTCATAGTCAGCCATGAGTTCTAACCATCGCCTCTGACGCATGTTGAGCTCCTTCTGCGTAAAGATGTACTTCAAGCTCTTGTGATCGGTGAAAATCTTCACACTCTCACCTAGCAAGAAGTGCCTCCAAATCTTCAGTGCAAAAATCACTGTTGCCAACTCCAGATCGTGCGTCGGGTAGTTCTTCTCATGAGTCCTCAACTGACGAGAAGCGTACGCAACCACGTGGCCATGCTGATGCAAGACGCATCCTAGGCCCTTCCCTGATGCATCACAATAAACTTCGAAGCCTCCGCTTTGATCCGGTACTGCCAACACCGGTGACGTGGTCAATCTCGCCTTCAAGATACTGAAGGCCTCCTCACAAGCATCTGACCAAATAAACTCCTCGTCCTTCCTCGTCAGCTTCGTCATCGGCTCTGCAATCTTCAAGAAATCTTTGATGAACCGCCGATAATAGCCTGCTAAACCAAGGAAGCTCCTGATGTCGGACGCTGGCTGCGGAGTCGGCCAATCTCTGACTGCTCTAACCTTCTCCGGATCCACAGATATGCCATCACCGGACACCACGTGTCCCAGGAATGCGACTCTGTCCAGCCAGAACTCGCACTTGCTATACTTGGCATAAAGCTTATGTCTCCTCAGCGTCTCCAGCATTGTCCTCAGATGACAGCTGTGCTCCTCCACAGACTTCGAGTAAATAAGAATGTCATCAATGAAGATAACGACAAACTTATCCAGGAAGTCATAGAATATTAAGTTCATCAAATTCATGAACACAGCTGGAGCATTGGTCACGCCAAACGGTATGACCACGAACTCATAATGTCTGTACTTCGTCCGGAAAGCCGTCTTCTGAACATCGTCCTTCTTTACCTTCAACTGATGGTATCCACTCCTCAAGTCCAACTTCGAGAAGACTCTCGAACCTCCAAGATGGTCAAAGATATCGTCGATGCGTGGCAGCGGATACTTATTCTTTACGGTGACAGCATTCAATCCTCGATAGTCCACGCACATCCTGCGGGACCCATCCTTCTTCTTTACAAGCAAAACAGGTGCACCCCACGGTGATACACTAGGGTAGATGAAACCCTTCTGCAGCAACTCATCCAACTGCTTCCGCAGCTCCTCGAGCTCAGCGGGGGCCAAACGGTACGGCGCCTTCGATATCGGTTGCGCTCCCGGCATAAGATCAATTCCAAACTCTAAGGCTCTGTCGGGTGGCAAACCTGAGATATCCTCCGGGAAGACGTCGTCAAAGTCTCTGACGACTGCTGGTCGCTCGATCTCCATCTCCATCTGCATGGCTGTAACAACCGGCACCTCCAGCTTGGCCCGAAATCTGATGGGCCCAAGCGACTCATCTCTGTTGCGGAACTCGAACTCCGGATGACCTGGAATCCGGAACACCACCCTCTTGCTGTGACAGTCGATCGAGGCGTGGAAATCTCCCAACCAATCGATGCCAAGAACGACATCGAAATGTGGCAGATCGTGGACAATGAAATCTACAAAGAGCTCGTGTCCACTGATCACTAAAGAAATCGATCGACATCCCAAATTTACCGTCACCACTCCGTTCCATGTGGTAATGTCCCAACACTTAGGGAGTGTATGGGTGGGGATAGAGTGCTTTGTTACAAACCTCCGGGATATGATGCACATAGATGCACCGGAGTTGAACAAAGCCAAGGCTGGGTGAGAGGACACTAGAATGGTGCCTAAGATATAAGGGAACTGCGGTCAAATCAACTACTCTAACAACAAGTCAAACAAGAAACACAAATAATAAGATCTAAACTATGAAATGAAAAACTAGGATCAAGAGTTACCTGCTATAACTCCATCCAGCTCCTCAGTCTCAACAGCAGTCATGGTATACGCCGGCCTCTGGGGCTGTGCTGCTCTCTGATACATCTGCCTCTGTGGCGGCAAAGGTGGTCCACGAGCAGCAGGTCCTCTCTGAACTGGAGCAGGCGCTCCATCTGCAACGGGGCTGGCGCTCCAACTACGACATGACGAGCTCTCAGGCAATCCTTCGCAGCATGCGAAGCATCTCCACAAATTAAGCATAGCCCCATCCTCTTCCTGCAGGTGGCCTGAACATGTCCAGGCTTTCCGCAGAAGTGGCACGGGCCTTTGCCCTGAATTTGAACTGGTGCTCCAGGCCTCTTGAATGGTACTGTCTGAACTGGCCTCATCGCCGGCCTAGCAGGTGGCCGGTACTGCTCCATGGGACGCTTCCCCTTATCAGCTGGAGGGTCAGGCAGAAGAGCTATGAGCTCATGATTCTTCGCAGCATCAAGCACCTCCCTCATAGTCGAGAAACTCACCGAAGACATCGAAGCCTGAATCTTCGGACGCAGTCCCTGATGAAAGCGATCAGCTCGCTTCTCCTCCTTCTTCACCATGTGCGGGGCAAAACGGCTCAACATCTCAAACTCAGCTTCATACTCCTCGACAGTCATACCTTCCTGCTTCAGGTCTATAAACTTGCTCAGCAGCTCCCTCCTAGCAGACTTGGTGAAGTACTTATCCTTCAACATAGACCTGAAGGTCTTCCATCCCACTGGCTTCTCAAGACGCCTCTCCTCGATGCGCCACCAATTCCTCGCATTCTCCGTCAGTTGCATCTTTGCTATCTCCACACGGGTATCATCAGGAATCTTCGCAGCAACTAACTTCTCCTCCATGCTCTGGATCCACTCGTCAGGAGCTAGGGATCCCCCCTTCCCCGAAAATGTCCTTGGCTGGAGCTCGTTGAACTGCTTCACTCCTGGAGCAGCTCGAGGGGCAGGTGGAGGTGGTGGTGGTGTAACTGGAACAGCCTGGGCAGCACGCTGGGACTGCTGAACCAACTGATGCTGAACATCCAGCATCTCCCTCATCACACCCAGAAACTGACGGAAGTCTCCACTCTGGTCCTCCGGAACTCCATCGCCTAAGTTCCCCGATCGGGTAACACGTCGTCCGGCCATCCTATTGACAGAAACACAGAGGTTAGACTCGTACAATTATTGGATGATAATAAAAGGAATTTCAATACTTCGATTTTTCTGTATTCACAGAAAGAGGGGACCTGCATGGGCCACCACTAAAACCTGTCACACCCCGCTTCCCAAAAAGGTCGGAGGCGAAGCGTGACTAAGGCCCGCTTAGGCCAGGGCTAAGAGCCCAGACCCAATAAGCGTCTGTGATATTCCAAACAAAGGAAACATGTCCCTGCAAGTTAGTACAGAAACAACAAAGTATTGAAAAGAGATATCATTTCATTTTATTCCAAATAAAACATCCAAAAGTACTGAGAGTCTAAAACGCCCGAAGGCTACAACTGCAGAAAAGAAAACTACTGGTGCAAGCACCCAACCTAGACAAGAAAATAACAGGTGCTACCCACCCAATCTAAACTGGAACAGAAATCTGGATCAGCAACTAGAGGCCTCTAACTCTGGTCCTCCTCCGGATCGTACTCCGGATCAACGTCCTCCAACTCTCCGTCAGCTGGCAAGTCCGCCTCGTCAACGTACTCTGGCTCAACACCTGACGTACAGCACCAAAAGAAGGAACTGTACGTCAGGTCAGGTCTACAAAAAGGGTTAGACCAAACTACAAGTGTATCAACTTTTAGACAACGTTTTACTGGTTGATTAGCATGCTGGGGTTATAACTGAGTAACAAACAGAAGTAACGTAGCAGGAAAGTAAAGCGCAACAAGTAGTAGTTGTAGCGTGTGCTACCAACTACGGGACTAACCTACAGGTGTCAAGACAAGACAAGACGTGACGGAAACAAGGCAGGACAAGACAAGTGAGATACGAAAGGGTTCACGCCTTACGGTTCGAGGGGGATCAGACCCTCTTGCCGTGCGCACGCTCAACCCAAGCCCAAACCCCAAGACAAGACATGACATGACACCAGTACAAGGGATCACTCGCTCTAGCTTGGCGAGTGCCATATTGCCCGTAGGCTGAGAATCAGTACAAGGGATCACTCTCTCTAGCTTGGAGAGTGCCCTATTGCCCTTGGGATGTGTATCAGTACAAGGGATCACTCTCTCTAACTTGGAGAGTGCCCTATTGCCCGCAGGCTGTGAATCAGTACAAGGGATCACTCGGAGAGTGCCCTATTGCCCAGCGGGCTGTGCAAGACGGGACGGGACGTGACAAGACGGGAAGGGTTATTCTAGGGTGTCCACACACACGCACACACATGATAGCCCTATGATGTCAAAAGTTGTTGTTGTCGGGCTCAGACTTCGTCGTCAAGTCTGAGCCGTCAGGAGTCGTCCCGGACGCCATCATTTCACGCCCGGTTCTATTTGTTCACAGTTAACAATTCTAACCAACTAAGGCCTAAGCACGGCCAAAAAGTGCAAGTGGATACACTTGCCTGCGATGGCAAGTGTGTCGTCCTCTCGAAGCGTCTCGTCCAAGCGTCTCGTCCGCGGAAGTCCGTCTGAAATATCGCCACGGCGACGATGTCAGGTCTCAAATTCATCAAATCCTATTAGGTTTCGTTTCTAGGTTTTCAGGACTATCCAATTCGTCCAAAGTCACTTTTTGATGTTTCAGCCTAATCGACGATCTATCCTATGTGCACAGTCAACAAAGTCCGTTCGTCAATTTTCTATGTTCGTACAACGTTTTACATGTGCTGGAAAATAAATTTAATTCAAGTTGACGGTTTTTAGTTTAGGGTTCAGTCAGCTATTGTGGGGGTTTCTACGAGTTTCAGGGAACCAACCTGAACCGGAGTTTGTTGTAGATTGGATGTCGGGTCTGATCGGAGAATTCCTCAGCTTCAGATCTGGTCCTCGTACGATTCCCCAACAGTCGAAACTTGCGACGAAGGCCTACGACGTGTTGCAACGTTGTAGACGGCAAATCTGCGAAGTAGCACGTCCAAGTGGGGCCCACAGCAGTGCTAGGGGTCCTAGGGGGACCCACAACACCTCTGGAGAACTTGGGGGGCCCACCACTGGAGTTGGTGTGGGAGAAACCAACTTGCGACGAATGGCCGTCGGTCGTGCACTGCCGGTGCGGAGAGTTCTCTCGGTCAGACCGAGAGGAGCTCTCGGTCGTGCGAGTTGCAACGCAGCGGGGTCGGTCACAGCGGTGGTGCGAGGGGAATCCTCGGTCAGACCGATGGATCCCGTCGGTCGGGCGCTGCGGGTGCGGGCGAAGCGGCGCTTGGGGGAAAGCGGGGCGGCCTCTCGGTCAGACCGACAAGGCGGTTCGGTCGGGCGCTAGGGCGATGCGGAGTGGTGCAGCGTGCGGGCGAAGCGGCTGTGCGGGGAAAGTCTCTCGGTCAGACCGAGAGACAGCCTCGGCCGGAGCGGGGCGACAGCGGGGGGGCTTGCAGCGGAGCGCTGCGAGCAGTGATGCAGGGAGCATGTGCGCTGGGCGCGGCTCCGGTCGTGCACGGGGATGTGCGGGGGTGAGCTCCGGTCGTGCACTGGGCGATCGTCGCAACGTTACGACGAAGCTTTGGGAAAGGAAACGGCGGCTAGGGTTTTGTGTAATGCCGAAATAACTTAGCCTAGGGCTAATATAAATAGGTTAGAGCTAGGGTTAGGGTTAGGGTTTAGAAAAACGTAATTAAAATAATTAAAAATAATTAATTTAGTTTAAAATTACTCTCCTCTCCCTCACGCAAGATGGGTGCGGCCAAAAATTCTGAAATTTGGTCTAAAAATTCTTCAATACGTTATTATAATATAGGAATTTTATTGTAATTAAAACTCTTATAAAAGTAGGTTTTAAAATTATTTAAAACTTTCAAAAAAAATGAAAAATAGGTCAAATTAAGTCCAAAAATTGTAAAGTAATTATGGGGTGTTCGGGACGACTAAAGAAAGAGAGTGGAGAAGACGGATCTAAATTTCGACGTCGAGAGACTAAACTAAAATTCGAAACGTCTCGCGTCAAAACAGAAAGTCACGACGTCACGTCAATTAAGATAGTATCGCTGAAGAACGACTCGAGATATGTCGTTACAAAGTTGTTCCACAATCTAATACTTCCAGAGACGATCACGTCTATATATCACACAATAATGTTCAAAATCAAATAAAGTTAAACATAAACACGTGTACCATCAAGAGCACGTGCACAAAGAAAGTACGATCGGAAACCGACCGTTACATCACCCAAAAGAGTAAAGGGGCACATGTCAGCAAGTCTAAAAGACTTGGGCAAGGAAACTGAAAGTAAGGCAAACTAACAACCTAGCAGTTATAGTATGCATGACATGGCAGTTATAACATGAGTGCACACGCAAGACATGGTGAAACAATAAGTACAAGAGAACAATTATCGGGACAAGTCAAGAGTATCCAAGCTACTAACAATCTCAATCTTTTCACTAGTCACGTTTCAAGTTGTTTATAGATGTTTACGCCTTACAGCTGAACGGTTTGGCATTCACGCTGATTGGCCGCTTAACACTACCCCAGAACCCAGAGTTTACGCCTTACCACTGCAGTTGCTGATCGGGCAGACTCCCAGTTGATTGGCCGCTTAACTCTTACCCCCAATACCCACATGTAAACGAGCCAGGGTTGCCCTGCACAAGAGCTCGTTTCCTGGATCACAACCAGGAGCGTATTCCATTTGGCATAGGGGTGCAGCTAGCCTCAATCATTTCACAAGATGTAGCGGAGCTACGCAATCACGGGAACACTTAAAGAATGCAATGACATGACAATTAGTTTGCGTACCGTTAATGGAAATTAAACATGACATGGTAATTGTGCAACATGATAAATGTCGGATCTAGCTTCGTTGTCAAGCTAGTTCCTAAATTTGCGCCTAGGCGAGTATCATTTCGTCACCTAGTCTCTTTTATGCCTACAACAAGCAAATGGCCTAAGACATGGCCCAAACCATAAGTGGCAAGTTTTACTTGCCTAGCACCGAGGATGACGATCAACGAGGGTTCGTCCCACGGACGCTAATCTACGGGGAAGTCGCTGTTATGGAGAAACAATCATCAAAACAACATTCATTTCGTTAGGGTTTCACAAAAACACAACGGGTTATGAAAACATTAAGAGATCGATTATTACTGTATCGGAAACGGAAGAATGATGCCGAGCAACCACGGCAACGGAAGAACGATTCGGCTCAAATCTGGAAATGAGGGAAAAATCTGGAGAAATAGGTTTGGATGTGGATTTTGGGGGTTTGATGAGATTTTGAGGAAGATGAGAGGTAGAATGTGTTAAGTGAGGGTTTGGATGATGGAGGATGAGCTTGGAATTAAGGTTTGAGGGTTTGGGGAAGATGAGAGCTCAATGGGGGAGAAATTAGGTTTAGAGTTGAAGAAAAAGAAGAAGAAAATGTTTGGAGGGGTATTTATAGAGTTTGGTGGCGGCTAGGGCAAAACTAGGGTTTCCTGTACTGTTTAGTCGGTCAAAGAGCAACCACTGACCGACTAGTTTGGGAACTAGTCGGTCGGTTGACCAACGCAGACCGACTAAGTGTAAACAGTAACCCCAGACGAAAACCTGAACTAGGAGTTAGTCGGTCAAAGAACAACTACTGACCGACTAGTTTGACATCTAGTCGGTCGATGAACGTTCTTAGACCGACTAAAAGTGAACAGTACTCGACTGTACAGAAGAACCAAGAATTAGTCGGTCTGAGTACAAAACTTAACCGACTAGTTTAACAACTAGTCGGTCGAAAGATGAACTTAGACCGACTAATAATGAACAGTAACTGGTACCAAAAAAATAGTTAATGAGTTAGTCGGTTAAAGAAGCATTGCTGACCGACTAGTTTGCAACCTAGTCGGTCAACCAACGTTCTTAGACCGACTAACGATAAACAGTAACTCCTGAGAAATTTACAAAGCCAACTAGTCGGTTCAAGAAGGTTTTCCGACCGACTGGATCGTCATCTAGTCGGTCGGTGCCCCTTCTTACATCGGCTAATGTGCACCAAAAGTTCTGAAATGGAGCGCGAAGCTCCGAGATCGATTCCTAAGACTCCTAGGCTTGATCTAACAATAAGATATGACCGATATGAAGCCCGTCACGAATGACTTACTCCAAAATCGACGATTCTAAGGAAGAAGCTAGAAAATCACGACGAAACGATCGAAAATGAAAGCTACGGAGACGAAAACCACATATAAGGAGAAAATCCACCAAAACATATAATATAATATAATAAATCCAGATACAAGAAAACCAGTCGTTACAACCGGTGAGGCGACTTTTAGATATTAATGAGCTTGATGAGATTAGACGAGATGCTTATGAGAGCTCGAGGATTTATAAGGAAAGGACTCGAATCCTCCACGACATGCGCATCACCGTTACAGATTTCAAGGTCGGAGATAAAGTCCTCCTATTCAATTCCCGGCTCCGACTCTTTCCTGGAAAGTTGAGATCGCGATGGTCCGGACCTTTCAATATTAAACACATACAACCGGGAGGGGCCTTTAAATTGGAAGGGAAAGACGGAGCCACATTCAAGGTGAATGGACAACGGCTTAAGCATTATTCTGAAGGAGTCCCCTCTGGCGAAGTAGATCGCGTGTATCTACTCAAGGGACATCCCCACGATCTTTCATACCTCCTCGATGAAGTGATTGAAGAATCTATCCCCCATTCTATTGGTGCTCTCCATGACGATGGCTTCGAAGAAGGCCAAGCTTCTAGCAATGAAGAGAAGTTGGAGGATCCTCCAGATAGCTCCACAGATGATGATGAAGGCGACGCTGATGTCGCAAGAATACGGGAGCTTTGCAAGCTCTCAACGGCCAAGAAACCAAAGAAAGCTCCACCGAACAAAAGATCGGTGTCACCGGCCAAGAAGAAGATAGGAACAAGTTCTAGGTTGGGGGACTTATCCCCCAACACTGCCCATGATGAGGAGGCGCCGAGGAAGACCAATGATCATCACGACCCAAATCCAAGTGATCTTCCCGGCAAGTTTGATGGGCGCATCTCGTATGCACCCAATATCACGAGCTAAACGAATATCTTAAGGGGTAGAGCTCACGACCTTAAACGAGCGCTTGTCAGGAGGCAACCCGACGGTTTTTGCATTGTTTTTATTTGATTTTCATTTTTGGTTTAGATATTTATTAGTGACTAATGCTTAGAGTCTATGAAAATCGTGACAACTGGTCTTAATTTTCATGACAGGAGAAGGAGAAAGAGGGATCAATCATATGGAGGATGATCGAGGTAAGGAAGAGCGCTCTAGGAATGCGCTTAGGCCTTAGGAGGAGGAAGAAACTGACTGGAGGAAGAAAAACAGAGACTGGAGCGAAAACGAAGAGCCGTTGCAGAAAACAGCACATCACTCGGCCAAGTAGCATATGCCACTCGGCCAAGCAAAGACTCCACTCGGCCGAGTGGAGCACCAATCAGGGAAGTCTCTGCAGACCAACTCTCTGTCAATTTCTGTAAGTTTTAGTTTTAATTTCCACTCGGGCGAGTGACTTGTCACTCGGCCGAGTGAAACAAATACCCTCCTAGCTTAAGAATTGCTGAGTGGCAGAGCCACTCGGCCAAGTGGAGTTTCTCCCTTCGGCCGAGTGAACCAAAGCCACTCGGCCGAGTCGTAAGTGGCGAGGAGAATTTTGAAATATCTTTTTCGTTTACGCTACTCGGCAGAGTGACAATGTCACTCGGCTGAGTCGTAACAATTCCTATATAAGCGGAATTGCAGCGGGCGCGGTTTACAATACAAAAATTTCCCAAATCCGCTGAGCCCGCTGCTGATTTAGCTTCCCTCGCCCGCTACGATTTCCCCTCGCCCGATTCACCCACGCCGCCGCCCGAACCGACCCCCCCCTTACCGGCGACCGACCCCACGCCGACCGCCGACGACCGTCCACCCCCCACCGCCGGCGCCGCCTCCGATCACCCCTGTTTTTCCCCAAAACCCCCATTTCTCCCTATTTCTCTTGATTTGTACGCCCGTGAACCCCGATTTCAAATTAATTTCCATATCTATCTATCATCCCCTATCTCCCCCATATATATTGAATATTATTCGCTGATTTGATCGTTTGATTTGCAGGCTAGCTTGGGGGAGCTTTGGGGAGTTTTTGGACACGCTTTGAGCTTTGCGGCAGAGGCGTCTCTTCGCACACACTGTTGTTTGCTCTCGCGGCGTGTTCAGGTACACTCGTTCCATCATTTAGCACGTCGCATTACTTATTTGTTTGGGACACATCTCGCAGCACACATGCTGCCGCGCACTAGGCCACGTACACGGGGATCCGCTGCCAAGCGGAAGAGGACCGATGATCCTGGTCCCTCTTCTACTAGGGAGGACCCCCCTCCACCTAGCCCGCCACCACCACCTACACAGCCTATCCCTGCTGATCCCGTCCCTCCACCTGCTCCCGCCGTCGGGCCGATGGGGATTATGTTTTGAAATGACACACACCGCGCCAGATTCGAGCGTATCTACCATCGCTCGATAGTACCCTCTAGGTTTGCACACCTAGCTGACCTAGACCACCTAGGGGTACTTGAGGGGCTTCTCACGTTGTACGACAACGTGCGATGGCGTGATTTTCTGTCGGTGTCGGTAGATACTTACATCGCCCGACACTAGAGGTCCTCAGTTCTATTGACCGGACCCCTGGAGGATACTTCTTTCGATTGATGGATCGAGAGTGTGAGATCACTCTCGACATGCTTAGAGCGTTTTTCCAGTGGCCCACCGTCCCTGACCCTGACCGTGCTTACGCTCCCACACACATCCCACCCCCGTCGTTCGACACCCGCACCTTCTAGACACGGATCACGGGATCCCCACTCACCTTTGACCCTAGTAGGGCCAAGGCCTCAGCTATCCTCCACCCCTGCCTCTGCATTGCACAGCGCCTTATGGCGACTACTTTCCTCGTGAGGTACGAGCCCGGGACCATGTCTACGCCAGAGCTCTACATGCTCTACGCGATGACTCGCCCTAGGGTTCTAGATAGGGGTAGTGACAATTTGGTCCCCGCCGTCGAGATCGACATTGCCAGTTGGTTTTTAGACCGCATTATCATTTCGGTGAGCGCTCGCTCCCCTATCTGTTGCGGCGGTCTGATCACCCTTTTGGCCCTTATGACCGGCGTGGACCTACCTGACGACTTGCGTCGACCTTCGGGCCCCACCGCACTTTCTATAGATGTTATGGCCCGGATGAAAATGCTTCGTCCCACAGTCGCCAGCACTGGGTGTGGTTGCACAGTCCCTTCAGTGATGATTACATGGTTCTCCCGAGCCCCGCTCGGACACATATTGGACCGTCTCACTGGGACTGGATTCCAGCGATGGATCTCCTTATCCCCGTTGCCTACGTGCTTGAGCCCGAGGATGCTGAGAAGGCACCCCCTGCACCACCTGTTGACCCCGTGATCCCTCAACCTGCACTGTCTGCACCTCCTGACACCTCTGTCCACACGTCTGTTAGTGTCGGGAGCACCTTAGCTTAGTCGTCCACTACCACCACCACCACTGAGACTATGTCCGTCGAGCCCATTACCACACTGAGCCCCGAGCGTCCACCCACCATTCTTGAGAGCGACGAGTCTTCCTTTACTGCCACCGTGGAGACACTCTCCCAATTGCTGTTCTCGACTCCTGGGGAGTCATCTTTTGTGCCCTACACAGCCTCCCCGGTCATCGCCCTTTCGGTCTCCACCACCCCTGTCTTTACCGAGAGCGTCGTGACATCTGTCCATACGTCGGCGTTGCTAACCTCTCCTGCTGCCTCGTCGCCCATTTTACCTTCCACCTCTGCTGCTGCTGCTTCTGCTTCAACCCAGCCTGCGTCCCAGCCTCACACCGAGGCTGGGCATCACTTAGTGAGCACAGCACCCCTTCCACACTTTCTTGCTGGCCCCGTCCTCTACACTGCCCGCCAAAGACAGCCCCGCACTTCACCTGTTAGACCTGTGCGTCCCTCTGCTCCACCACCCCCAGACATTCTAGTTCAGAGCATTCGTGCTCTTGAGGGGACTGTTAGTGTACTTAGAGGTGACTTTAGGGCTCTCTCCGCCACAGTCAGTTCCGTGCAGACCTGCGTCGCCATGCTTCCCGATATTCAGGCTTGCCTGACCCAGATTCTGGCGCATCTGCCCCCGCCACCCACACCCTCCCAGCAGCTACCACGCCCACCACCTCCACCACAACCTCTGCCACAAGACGGTGCTGGTGCACCACCACCAGCTTAGGCACACTCTTGATGCCTCTGATATTTTTGTCGTTTTGCTACCCGTTTGTTCTTGGGCCTGGTGATTTTTGCCCCCCCTCCTCCTCGTACTACTTTGGTGCCTTCCTGATCATATCTTTTATATCTTTTTTGGAGAGAGGGAGAGACTTTTTGGGGACACTTATATTTGCACCATCCTGATCTTTGCATGCATCACATTCATTCACATCTTATTTTCTTTTTGTTTTTCTTTCTTTTTCATCATGCATGCATCCTCACCCACCCCACCCACTTCACGTCTCTCGGTGTGCTACACTACGCACATTGAGGACACTGTGCACTTCAGCTTGGGGGAGTGAGTTCTCACATTTTTATTTTTGTCGCCCTTTATTTTTGATTTCGCACGCTTTCTTTCCTCTTTTGCACTTATTTTCACCACTTTTTCATTTTTTATCATGCATCACGTTTTTTTATCTTTTTTGAGTATGCTGCATTGCACATATAGTTTTATTTTCTTTTATCATTATTTCTTTCATCTTTTGCTAGAGATGATTTTTCTGTGATGATGATGACGTGGTGTTAGCTTTTCTCTATGTGTATGCTATTTTGTCACGTCATAGCTTTTATTTCAGATATCATATGCTATGTCCTGCTTTGCATTTGAAATAGTAACCCACTCTTTTTCTATATGAATATGGATGAAATTCTGTTATTAGCTGATGTCTGATGATTCATATGTATGCTTTTCATAGAAAACACACCAAGCTTCACGCATTGATTGCTTATATCAGGAATACTGTTTTCCTTTCTCATATCACTTCTTATTGCATGAATTGTACGATTCACTTTCAGGTTGATTGAATGTTTGCTAGGATGATATATCTGGACTAGTTTACTTTTTGAGATTAAACTGAGTAGATTATATTACTCTGCTGAAAGTTGTCGTGCACGTCCTATAGAGTGAACCGAGCGATACATTTATTTCTTTATCCACATATCTTGAGCATCATTTCTCTATTTAAAATTCATTGGTGAATCCCCCCTTAGCAAGTCTATTATCGGCATTTCCCCCGCTATTAATTTTCATGCTCCGAATCCCCAAAATCAAAAAGAAAATAAATATACCTGTATATCCTTCTCTCTTTTGATTTGGGATCACTTATGTATATATGCTTATTCAAAAAAAGAAAGAGAAAAAAAGAGAAAAATTGAGAAAAAGAAAAGAAAAGAGAAAAGATGTTTATAAACGATCCCATCTCATACTCTTTCTCTCTTTCTTCCCTCTTTTGTTTTTGTTTTTATTTTTTTGGAGCTTTAAAAGAAATGAGGAATGTACATATTGATTTGTTTATGCCACCACGCTTATGGATAAGCTTGGGGGAGATGATCCAATGATGTGTGAGAGAGTGACTACTTGATGGTGCATGACAACCTAGGCTAAGTAATCTTCTATACTCGGTGAGATTGCTAAAGTTTCACGAAATCCAGAAATCGACGCTTAGCATTCATTTCATGAAAACCATACTTTTCTATTCTTAATATTCCATATCGTGTGATATCCCTTATACTCCTTATAGAAAGCATTCAATTGAAAAGTGTGTGATCTATGGTTATGCATACCGCTTTAGATACTTCAGACGATGTTAATCCTAGAATGATTCCATATTTCATGCTAATTTGATATTTTGGGGTTTTCTATTTCGAATGCATCATTATACTATGATATCGAAATAAAAGTCTGTGACATGTGTTTTATATTCGATGTATGCTATATGAGTAAGCAAAACCCACGTCCTGAGAAGAATGATCTAGCATCCCCCTTCTTCCCTTTCTATTCTATCTTTATTCTTATTTTCCTTCTTTTCCATTATTTTACCCGTCGGGTTCGCTTTTTACTCATCTTCCTCGAGGACGAGTAAGAGGTAAGCTTGGGGGATTTTGATCACTCCATATTTTACACCCTTTTTCTGCATGTTTGCATGCCACTTTGATCGCTCATATCGCGTTTTTCACTATTATTCGACAATATTGCGATGATTTTCACGATTTCTTCTTTTTGTCGTATTTCAGGAGATATGGAGCGATTCGGAGTGATTTTGAGATCAAGAGGATTTGCACCCACTCCGGAGTGTCACCAGAGGCTCTTTTGAGGGCTATTCGACGATGGAAGACAAGTGGAAGAAGAAGGAACTTCGCAGGAGCGACGAGGAGGTGAAATGATGACGATTGGGCATCTACAGCATCTCACTCGGCCGAGTGAAGCACTCACTCGGCCGAGCAAGAAGACCACTCGACCGACCAGACCGGACACGCACCACAGAAGGAAATCAGCGTGCACTCGACCGAGTGACGATAGTCCACTCGGCCGAGTATGGAAATCCCCTCGCCCGAGTGGCACGGGAAAATCCACCCACCGAAGGAGCCGACTTACTGGAATCCGTCAGTCGATTTCAGAGTTGTCACTCGGCCAAGCATGGAATCCCCTCGGCCGAGTGAGTAAAACCACTCAGCCGAGTCACCTCCGAAGACAGACCCCCGAAAATCCTCGACTTACTGGAAATGTACATGGTTTGTCACTCAATCGAGTGACATTTGTCACTCGGTCGAGTGAGCCGCTCCGCCTGCTGCGTAAAGTGCGATTTCAGGGCTGCATAGGGGGCATTTTTGTCACGATTTTTTGGGCGATTTTGAGGGGTATTTAAACCCAGTTTTTGCCCTAGTTTAGGAGATCTTTTTGATACTTTTTGGCAGCCTTTTTGGAGAGCTTTTTAGATCAATAGATTTAGCTTTTCTCTTGGTGATTAAAAGGTTATTTTTGTTGGATGCTATTGGATTCTCATTGGTTTGTCTCTCTTCTTATCAAAAACTCTATTTTTGTTGATAATTTCTATATTGCAATGAATTGTACTGATTTTGTCATTGATTTTCTCATGAATTGCATGATGATTAGTGAGTAGTTTTATCGTCTTAGGGCATAGGGATGAACCCTATGGACCCTATTTCTAAATTGTGATGAATTGGTGAAATTCTTGCTAGAATTGATTAGGGTTAGGTTGGGATTGATTAATTACGGATAGCTAGGGATTCATAGTGATTGGGATTTGCAAGAGATGGGTCCTAATTGATAGGAAGCCCTAGAAATTCGATTTAGATCTACGATTGGACTTCTCTAGAATTGGTTTGCAAGAGATTGGGCCAAAGCTAGGATTTTTAATCATGTTTATATACCAATATCTGTTTGCAAGAGATTGTACGGGTAGGAACTATCTCAACCTAGGTCATAGCTCGAGTTTGCACGAGAGTGGGCTCGAGATACGGTTGAACGATGATGTCATTCTTCACGCTAGCGGTTTATGTTAGGGTTTGCAAGAGATTGGACCCTACCCTAGGTTTGCTATAGACCGGCAATAGCGCCAGAGCGTGAGCTTGGTTCTACATTTAGTTGCGACTAGTTCACCTAAAATTCAAGTCTAGCATTGATGTAACCTACGAATCACAACGATGAGATACGGACCGTAGTGGGGATTCCCTATCCCTAGGCGCTTTATTTTATTGATATTTCTATCGACATTCGAACGATTGTGACAATTTTACCCCAAATTATTCTCGACCATTTTGATAGCTAGGTGATTAGAAGGAGACACTATCATTGTTCCTCCCTAAGTTCGATACCCGCTCGCTGCTACACCGTGCGCTTGCGGTAAGACTACGAGTCACTTGTCCCGGGTGGGTGTGCATCCCGGGGCGCGATCAACCTCGCATAAAGTCTCAGGACTTTACCTAAGTTAATATCTAATGTTAACTACATTATAACATAACTTTAGATAAATTATTACCAAACAGCTTACTGTTATTTCGAACAAGATGTTTGTGCTATTCACACATAGAGATAGATTGCCTTGAGGGTATCATCTCTCAACATCTCCCACTTGCACTCAGGCCCATTTATCTCGGTATCTAATACCGTTTTTGCACATAAGTTTTCCCGACTTCATGTGGAAGAGCCTTCATGAGTGGATCTGCTAAAACCGTCTACACTATAGACTTAAGGGGTTTCTATGTTCATGTTAGACCAACCATTTGAATCTCATTCAAATAATTCACTTGGTCTTTTGGAATCCATAATATTTTTATTTATTTGGATCTTATCCTGTTCATCGTACCTTACGATAATCAGTTATTGGTCATTTCAAATGGCTCATATCTATTTCTGATAAAGTATCAAACTCTTTTGATCACTTCGTCAAAATATATGTTCCATCTCTTTGATGCCTCGTATGTAATTTATACGCTCCCACTGACCTTGAAAACTTTCTGGCCAATTCATATAAGTTGGTTCGTCTAAATCATTTTTAGAAAAACGAACTTATAAGTGAATGCTCAAATTTTCATGGTCAACATGAGCGTTTACATCGAGCTTGGTCCGAGTAGATTCGTACACATCGGCTGGCGAGACGTTTTCAACATAATCCGTTTATAGAAATTAGTATGAAACCCGTTCTCGACCAACATGATTGCACTTCACTATTTTCCTTTATGCACCAATCTTTCAACTTAAAGATTTACTTGTAGAAAGTGAGGAAACATTTTCCTTGGGCACGTAAACTAAATTCCAAAATTTATTTAAGCACACGGACCTATTCTGATTGCATCAAATTTTAAATCGGAGTTACTACTCCGAATTTTCATCCTAGAAGTTGACTAAGTCATCATCAATTATGATGTCTAACTCGACTCTTCGTCTCACGAGATTCGAGTAATTATACAACTTCTTAATGATTGATTTTATGAATATCTTATTGATAATGTCCTCACAGAACATTATCAAAACCTATGCATTACTATCTGGGACTTAACCCAGAGGGAGGACTTAACTCAGAGTCACTTGCTATGGATCGTACCAAGTTTAACTCAGTGTGATTCATACTTTTAACACACGGATGTGCTAACAGACTTGACCTGAGAGAAAATCACATTTTCTTTTAATTGCGCAAGATTTTATGTAGCTAAGTATTTGACCATTCGATCTAATCGAATCAGTTTAAATACTTTAGTCATTTCGTTCTTTATTTTATCAGACTTGTGTTTCATCAAGAACACGTGTCTTAATAAAATATACAAATAACTTATTTTGGTTAATCTAGACTCGGGTACATCAGTATGTACCAGACTGAGTTCGACAACTCATTCTCCCACTGTCTTACAGATGGGTTTCGGCCATTATATCTAAGAGAATAAGACTCACAAGTGTCCGTAGACTTCATAATACGAGAGGTCAGACCCCTCTTTATGTGACTTGTGAAGCTTAGTCTCTCGATACAGCCTAGTCTATTTTGCCATATAAGTTAGCTACTATCTTGTGTATTTATATATTAACATTTAATATATATATATTATCGTTATACATATTACTCATTGCTTCAGAAGCAATGTGACGACATTCGTCAAAATGTGTTAACCTTTTGTATAACAATAATTATGAAATCGTGACATCAGAATATGTCACATTTTCATTTCCTCCTCCTTATGCCTTTACTAATGATAAATTAAACTATTTAACTCGATTGACTTTCCGGAGTGCCTTCTTCCTTTTCTAAATCATATTTAGATATTAAATAGCCCAACATAAATAAATAGCTATGCAAGCATCTCATGTATCCAAACGCCTGAGAGTGCAATCTTGAGTGTAGCTCAAGAAGTTGCTTGTCTCAAGATCCGGTTGGGATACATAGTCTTGCACCTCTCATGCACTCGTATTCGACTCAAACAGTTTGATCGAATTCTCGAACTTTGCGGATCAAAATTGTTTGTCCATACAACCTTGAGGGTAGCTCGACAAGTTGTAGGGAGAAACATACTTTGAATATCCTATATGTTCAAGCTGCCTCATATAGAGACGAGTGACATGTAGTGTGAATTTATTTGTTGGACTCGGAACTTAATGAAATCATATTTCTTAAGTCTGTTCTTTAGAAGGTCATTTTAATGTCAACGAGAATATAGTTTTAATCCTATCAATTGGAATTTAACTTGATATTCAATTAATCAACCTTTTTGACCAGTTAACTTATTCCATTAAAATATTATAATTAGATTCCTTCGGTAAACATAGTCTTGCCCTAGTTTAGCATATGTTCAATATTAAATATAGGTAGAATGGCTTTTATCTATCTATATCCTCCCACTATTTTTACGATCGCTTCAAAGATTAATAACGAACGATTTAATCGAATTAAAATTAATGTGTAAGAGTTTCAATCACCCTGAGCCTAACAACATTGAGTTTATCTCAACAAGTTGCTTGTCTCTGTGACCGGAAGATGACTCTTTATCGATCATATCAGATATGACCCTCTTAATCGGTTTTTGCCCCTAGCCATTTGTGATCATGAGTGTGCTCATCCAAATCACAATGTCTAGTCAAGTCGGACCCTTGTTTTCGCGTCTAGCTTGACTTGCTCCGGCGCTCGGTGTATTCACGACACGTAGGTTTGGGTCAGGTCTTAGACTACATCTAGCCAGATTACATCATTGACATAACTTACGCCGACGCATGGTAATACGACGGTTTGGGTTTAGTCATGATTTCATCTTATGTATTAAAGGAGTTGGTTTCTATAAGGTTGCCATGTTACAGCTTGAGTGTAGCTCAACAACTATAACACGGGTCCTATAGTTGCTAACCCCTAAAACAAGGAGGGCTACGGCTAATCTTGAAAAAGATCATTAACGTATTTGACTTAGATATAGTCCAGGGTGTCATACAATCATGATTCGCGACATTGCGGTCCAGCGGAACACAGCCAGGGAATTGACTAAGCCAGGATCCCTATCCCTAAAGGGTGATCCGGCAAACTTAGCCAAGCACATTGACTGGATCATGGTCCATTGAATGAAGCTTGTCATTTTTATATGTGTGTCATAGACTAAACAGCTTTTATTAACAACTAATTAATCCTATCAACTAGTTGCATCCTTAATTCAAATTTTCAGGATTTGTTTAATAACTTTTATTAATTCCTTATCAACTATAAGGTTCACGTGCTATCCTAATCGTTATTAGGATTTTAATAAATTTTATTAACAACGCTAAAAGCGAAGTCCTTTAATGAAAATTAATTATAACAATTAGAATTAAAAATTCATTTAAAAGGACTACCCTAATAAGGAATTAGGTCTTGAAGTGTTGTTAATGTTTTATTAAAACATAGCATGTCATTAAAATTCAATTAATAAATTTTAATCATTTCTTAATGCCTAACCTAAAGGGTTGTCTTGTGTTATCAAATAAGGGACAAGATGAACTAGCCATTAAAACAAAGCTACACTAATTTTATCGCATAAAATGAAAGTGTACAACTATTTAACAATTAAATAGACTAAAGTTTATCGCATAAACAATTTTAGACTTTTAAAATTAGTTTTAAAAAATATCTTATAAATTTAAAACATCATTTTAAAAAATTTCCATGTTCAAAAATTTATCTTATACAATTTTTAAACATCTAAACCATTTTAAACTTATCGCATAAATTTAAAAAAGCCTTAAAATTAATTTTAAAATTATCAAATAAATTTAAAATCATCATTTTAGAATTTTCATGTTTAAAATTTTATCATATAAAATATTTAAACATCTAAAATCCTTTTAAAAACATCTTTAAAAAATATCGCATAAATTTTAAAACAGTTTAAAAGGGCATCTAAAAATTATTTTAAAATCATCTCAAAACTTTAAGACATTTTATAAAGTATTTTGAAAAGCATTTCAAAGTTTAATAATAATCGCAGGCTAGATCATTACGCATACCACGCTCTGATACCACTGTAGGGTTTTCTGGGACCCTTAGGGCACAAAAATTCTATTCCCGTCCTAAGTCGGACGGAACATAGACAGAAAAAGAATTTGCGGCAGAAAATAAAACTAGTTAATCTAATTAACATGCAGTTAAAACAATTTTAACTTAGCCCTTAGGTTCAAAACCCTTAGCCAAGATCTATGCCGACTTGGGATGGATCTGACCATCCCAAGAAGGATCTAACCTACTGCGATTAAATTAAACTAATGCTCATAAACACATACCCGGAATCTCAACCCGGGGGCAGGCGAGATGTTCCGCAATGTCTTCCGAGCCGCTCCCGTCCCACGCCGAACCGCTCATCGAACCGCTCCGCATCCCGAGGCGATCAATCCCATGTCACCGAGCCAACCACGAGCGGAAGAAAGTTTCACGCGAGTTAAACCTTCGCCAAGATTTTAGATCAGAATCCGAACTCCTTTGCGGCTTTGCTAAAGCCCTCAGGAGTAAGGCAGAAATTTAGGGAGATAGAAGAATATTAATTTAAGCCTAGATCCGAGCGTGCTCCAATATTTACGAGAGCCGCTCAGATCTAAAGCTTGGGACGAGTTTGGAGGAAGGGGGAGGCCCCTATTTATAGAGGCGGCTGGCTCTCCCCTTTTCTCCACAGCCGATGTGGGACTATTAATTGAGTTAATTAAAATCAAGTTAGTTTCCACTTCACAAAGTGCAAATTTCCGTGAATTTTAACTCACTAACCGTTGAACTTCATAATTGATACAACCTATCAATACGAAGGGCTTTCAACGGTGAACGCATAGGAAAAAACCGTTCGTCAATCCGAGTCCGTTTGACCCTTCAAACAACGTGCCAAAATCAGCCAAAAACAACCCCAAAATCACAAACTGCCGCCAGAATCATGCTGCCCTAGGCAGCTGTGGGCCCCGCCTGTGCCAGGCAGCGTGCAGCGCACGCGCCTCGAGGCGCGTGCGCTACACGCGCCTCCGTGTGTGTGTGCACGTGCCCGTGCAAAAGCACGGGCACGTGGTTGCCCGGGCCCGTGATGCTCCTGGCGCCCTCACAGGCGCAAGGTTCTGACCAGTCGGGGGACGCCACGTGGCGTCCCCCTTGCGGTTCTCTTCAGGCGCCCAACATTTGGGAGCCTGATTTTTGGCCGGCCCTTTGGGCCGGTCAAAACATACGCCCCCCCTTTTGTTGTTTGTTTCTCAAAACAACAAAAAACAAAAAAGTCTTGGGCTTGGTTTTTGGGCTTCTATTTAAACGCCTTTAAATAGACTTATTGAGCTCGTTTGAACTCCGTTTCTGACGCGGTCTGAACCTGCGTTAAGAGCGGGATGAACCCGTCTTACCAGTAACCTTTTCCTTGCATTAAATATAGTCTTAAACAAATTAAGACACATTTAATCTCTTTTGCATCATATGCAAATTAGTCCCTATCTAGGCTTAAATTATCATTTGCGTCAAATACAAATGATCTGAGGGCATATTTCCCTACAATTCGTACCACTCTCGTGGGTTAGAATTGCGGGGTATTCCGACGGCTCTCATTAACGCAATGGCGGTAGCTGTCAATGTAGCATTATAGTTCGTCGACGGATCCCTTCAGGGCACGAGCCGGGCATGGTCACGTGCCCTGATTGGATCCATCGATTTCCCTATTCGAATTCCTAGATACCCCTTAAGCACATCGATTCCACAGACCGTGGGCACGATCTTAGTACGGGTTATCTACGGATTCGGTAGGATCTACCGGAATACAACCCTAAACCCCCAATTCAACATTGGGATCCAGATCTACATTTTCCCCCTAAAGTCCTAGGATTCACCCATCGGCCCTAGAATAGATCTACTCACTCATGACAATCAGAGCGCACAAAAATGTCAATTTCACGTAGGAAAACATTTCTTGCAATGAGAGAAATTAGGGCTAAAGATTACTTACAACGAGAACGAACGAAGAACAAATCACAAATCTTCAAAATAGATCCAGAAGTCTACTACAAAAATTGATCCCAAAAATCCGTACAAAAATCGATCACCGGAGCTCTTTCTAAATTTTTCCCAAAACAAAACTCAGAAAATAGAACTCTCCTCACGCTGAGCCCGTAATCATGAGCTTCAGCTGCCCAAAATCGCGCGCATCGCGCGTTCAACAAATCTTCCAAAAATGCCCCAGGAAGTGTCGGCCGAGTAGGAGACTCGGCCCGAGTCGGCGCTGCTCGGCCAGCGGTTCGTCCTGGGTCGCAGGCTGCTCGGGCTCAGAATGGATGACTCGGTCAGCTGCTCAGGGTGTGCTCAGGGGCCTACTCGGGGCGTGCTATCTGCGGCTGCTTGGCCGAGCAGATGAGCTGCTCGGCCCGAGCCAGCCCGTATCTGTGACATGTCATGGCTCGGCCCGAGCAGCAGCTGCTCGGGTCGAGCATTTTCTGGGAAAATGTTGTGCTGCAGCTGCCTCTCTCTCTCTCTGTCTCCTTCTTCTCCTCCTTCTCTCCTCTAACAGCTTCGAGAACGCGGCGAACTCCTCCAGAGCCCTGCCAACAAGCTCATGAGCACGTCGGATGTGTCCAAACCCAGGCAGGGGTCCAAATCGATCCAAAATCCCTGAAAACTCAAAATATACTACGAAACTCGAAATATCGTCAGAAATACCAAAATCGCAGTAAAAAGTGGGATTTGGACGCGGGGATGACATGCAATGCGATGGAAATATGATATGAAAATGATGTAAAATATGGACACATCAGCGGTCACGAAGGATGGAAGGAGGGGACGCCATGAAGGCGTTAACATGCGGACTCCTATAAGAAGCCTGAGAGACAAAACACCAAGGGATCGAATCCTGAATATCCAAGTCTCAGATCGAAGGAGACATCAACCAGCCGAAGCCACCCTTCGGTGCTCCACTGTTTGCGTCTGAACACTCACGAGGCCGAGCCCGCTCGATCGATCGTTCCAGGAAATCTTCGCCCCTGCTGAAGCTACCCTTCGCCACATTGACGCACGTATCCACGTGCTCCCGCCCAATTGAACGCTCGGATAACCGACCCCGGAGGCCACACGCGTCCCACGTGACTGCAATGACCCAGGACCTTCAAACTGTCAACCAGTGGTGAGAAAACACCCCAAAACAAGTACTATTTTATTTTGTCACATGGATTATCTTATATATTACACTTTTCGATGTGACAAAGGGGGAGAAGTTGTAATGCACATCAAATAGAAATAGAAATATTAGGTTCATTGTTAATTTATTGTTGATCATCGCATATTGAAATTAAATTGTTAAATTACACTTGGTATATGAAATATTATATGTTGTACATATTTCTTCTTATCCTCTAGCCAGCTTTGATGTATGGGGAGTAATTTCTACATAGCAATCATGCATCTCTGCATGTGGAGTGTAAGTTATCTTTTCATCGTACATTATATTTTTCTATTTTTTATCATATGGTGTCATCATCAAAAAGGGATAGAATGTTGGGATATTGAGACCCACCCCCATGGAGTTTTGATGATGTCTACAAATGATATGGGTACTAACATTTTATTTCAAGTGTGTATTGGAAATGGTGACGTACTCTATAGCAATGAAGAAACAAATAATGAAAGGCTCAAAATATAGAACTTGGAAGCCATGATCATGAAGACAACTTGGATTCAATACATGGAGAAAGTGAAGACTAAATCAAAGAATAAAGATGCAGACTCGATGGCCCAAGTCAAGAAAATAAGGTTTAAAAGATCAAGAAGTGTGTATGTTGTAAGTTAATAACTTAGAATGTTAAAGGCAATTGCATGAAGCTACACACTCATAAATATACTGAGAAATTCTTTATATTTGATATTTTTGAAGTCTTTTGGACTTAGTTTTAAGTTGTTTAAATCTCTTCTCTCAATAGTTTTAATCTTCAAAGATATTTAATCTAAGTATTTTGATCTCATACTTTATCTTTCATATATAATTTTTATGATCGAGTTTTGATTTATATATAGCCACGAAATACACAAAGCTTCATATATATTGGCTATAGGAATCAAAGACGTGACAATCAATCTACAAAAGGTTTGTAAAGCCTTTGAAAAAGGCTTGGTAAGTTGTACTCCCTAGTGTAAGTGAAATGTTGTAATTTGGTTTGGAAATTCCTAGTTGGGTTGTAATTAGGTGATTGGAAATTCCGAAAAAGTGGAGCTCGGTGCTTGTACAAGTCCTCTTTGTTGAGTTGAGGAAAGGTTGCTCTCAAGTTTAAGAACTAGGTGGATCGGTTGCTCGACATAGGCCAAGGTTGGGCCGAATCAGGGTAAACTCATGGTGTTTACGTTGTGACTCTCTCTTATCTCTCTTTTACACGTATTGCTTGTAATCTTTATTTCTGCTATGCTCATCTCATCTATTTCATTACAAGCTCAATTAATGTGTTGATTAAGTATAAATTGAGGTAACTCTCATTTGAGACTTAGGCAATGAATAGAAGGGTTTAAATTACGCAAAGAATTTTATTACTTTACACAAAACCCTATACAACCCCCCTTATAGTGTTGTCTGCAATCCACAGAACCCATAGCACCGCCTCACTTTGCTAACAATCGAGTCATCCAAAGAAGATCTAGGATCTCTATCTCGACTAGAACTCCTACTACTGTCGCTACCTAAGGTAGTAACCTCATGTGGATGCTCCCCATCAACCGCAACTCTTTTACCAACATCTCTGTCGATCATGCGATTTGGAAAAAGTACATCCACCTCATTCAACACCTCCTTGCCTCCACCTCTTTCGTTACTTCCTGAAGCCTGTCTTTGTAGCACTGTCAACTCATCAAATGTCACTTGTCGACCAGTCAAAATCTTCTTGTCACATGGACTGCGAAGTCTCCTACCCCACTTCCATCACCCTCTTTATTCTTTCTATCCCAAAACATTAGGGGTTTCACTTTAAAATATTTCATAATTTTCTAAGTTTAGCTCTTAATTTCTTAAGATTCAATCTCAACCCTCTTTGTATCCGCAAATCCATTCAAATACATCCTTCTTTTGTATGATAAATGTTTCTTTTGATTCTCCCTCATCTTACTTAAAGGAAGAGACATTTGGAACTTAAATTTTTTCATAGAAATTATTTATAAATAATTTTATTAAGAAATTATAAGGAAATCAATTTTTGAAATTTTTGAAAGGAAATTTGAGATAAATTGTTTAAATACTCTCCCAAAATTTTTAAAATAGTATATCCAATCAATAAAAGTATATTTTGTATGGAGAAAACAAGCAATTTCTTCTTTTTCCCCCTTAAAATAAATAAATAATATAAAATACATTTTATAACCCAACCCGAAATATTTCACCCCCACCAAAAAATCGTCCCTCTGTTCAACCCGAACCAACCCATTTGCACCCGTACAGAGAAAGTCTATTCGTAAACAAATTTTTACTTCAGATACATACCATTATTTATAAGTTTGCCATTCAAAAAAAACTTTAACTGTTTTCTAAATTACTTTTTAACCATTCACACACCCCCAACAAAATTTTCTCCCGCTTTCTCTTACCATGTAGCGATCTTCTTCCCTTCCTTTTCTGCATCTTCTTTCATTTCATCAAATTCATTCACTTTTATTGCTTTCACTAACTTCAACCTAACCTTCACCACCTCAACATCCACTTCACCATCCTCCTCTTCATCCTTATCTTCTTCGTACTCTTAATCTTTCTTCTTCCTTTTCGTCATCTTCAAAAAAAATCACAAACACATCTGACGAGGAGGGGAGAATGAGAGGGGTGAGGATGAGGGGGAGAGCGGACATCAGCTAGCTGGAGGCCAGCGATGCCGCGGGCGTGGCAGGGTATGTGTTGGATTTCTAAGAGGAGAGAAAGAGGAAGAGCAAAGAAGATAGAAAAGAAGTGTGGTTTGGGAATATAGGGTGTAAAATAAAAACGTGATTTATTTTAAAAAGGGAGTTGCTTCACGCACCCACCGTTTTACTCATGAGCACAACCACTTATTTACAAGTTTGACATTCCTATAATATACCACGTATTCCTCTTTTACCCTTATCTGCATCCCCCGGCCATCGACGAGGACTTTGACGACGATTTACTAGGGTTTGGACTGGGCGGTGGAAATAATGGTGAGGGGCTGGAGAGGTGACGTGCGTTTATATTTTATATATTCACGCATGTCTTCTCCGTAATTTCCCGTTGTTTTTCGTTGTTTTGAATCCATTCCCTTGTGTTTTTTAGTTTCTTTTCACTTTCGTTGTGTTTGTGTGTGTTTGCAGGATATTGCTAGCACAGAGGACATACAAGGCCAACATCATGAGTCCCCGGAGCAACGGGAGGTGTCGCACGAGATCCTGAGAGCCAATCATCAAGATAAATCATGTATCAGCTCTCAACCGATCGGGTGGACAGATCCACCCGATCGGTTCATGCGGCCGTATCAGTCCCGAGGAAGAGGCAACTCCACCCGATCGGTTTGGTGATCAGGTGGATGTGACACAATACACTGTTTTTGAGAGCCAAAGTTCACCCGATCGGTTGACTTGTCAACCGATCGAGCCACCTGTAGTTGCTACCTCCCAAGCTCGAGAATTCAAAGACTCACCCGATCGGTTCAGCGATCGGGTTAGGTTTATCAGAAGCTGAAGATCAAATTTCTCGTCGTTTCACCCGATCGAGTGAAGTCTCACCCGATCGGGTGGACGTCTATTTTTGTCTTTTAGTGGAAATATTCCCTGGCATCTTGCCAAATTGTATAAATAAAGCTAGGTTTTCGCAGAAACGTGATCCCCATTTTTAAAACCGTTTTAAGGGATTTTTGGCTGCTTTCAATTAAACTCTATTTGTAAGTTTCTTGATCGCTCTAATATTTTAATATTGCGTTTATACTTCTATTTGCTACAGTAATCTATTGCATGATTTCTATTTTGATGGCTATAATCTGTTTTACTACTTTTCATGCCATGATTAGTGAGTAGTTCTTCAATCTGGGACATTGATGGAAGCCCCTTCGTGGGTCCTCCCTAGAACGGCCATAGGATTAGGGATTCGATAGGATATAGGGATTTAGATGGTTACGCGGGGGCGTTTTATTGTCATTGGAGGAAGAAAGACCGCCTTTGACCGTTGGGCCAAGGGGAAATAAAACTGGAGTTTGATTCTCTAGCCACAGCTCACCCCCTAGCTTAGACATTGATTCCTCGCGCGTGGGAACGGCTTGGATGAAATGTCGGGAGCAATCGGTGCGAGCTTAGTGCTCCCAGAGCCGGTCGGTGTTGGACATGGGAATGCCCACTGTCCGAACCCGGGTAGACTTAGCGTATCATCCTGGGCATCAACCGGAATATCGGGCCCATGGGACACTAAGTACCACTATTAGAGGCTGTTGAGTATTGGACTTCTCCCTACTTGGTGTTAATGATGAGCAAACATAAATACTTGTGACTAATCCCCTATCTTGCAGTTAATCCATTGCCTAAGCTATTTATGAAGATCTACTTGCGATGGATGACACTCAAAGATCATTGTAAGCAAATGAAATGGATTGGATGATCGTAGATGATGATTGAAGCTCTATGAAGACTTCAAGCTCATGAGTTGGATAGAAGAGAGTTTTCGTCAATGTAAATTTCTTATATCTCTTCTAGTATGTAGCTTAGAGGTAGAACTTTGTTGGAGCACACACACATCTTCATTTCAGTATTAGGACATCATTTGTTCAATCGTCCTTAGACTCCAATTCATTTATTGATTGTTTGTGCTTGAATTATTTATAACAGTCGACTGCTGAATAATTTACAGTCACCTGTCTCAAAAACAGTCGACTGTGTTTTGTTCTACAGTCACATGTTATGCACAAACTTTTACAGTCTAGTTTTGGGCTTCTCTGATTTAATTCCCACAGGCGACTCATGAACGATTCATAGGCGCATGTCCAAGTGACAGTCGACTGTGTTTTGTAAATAAGTCGTCTGTCTATCATTTGACAAAAATCTATTGATCTGTCTTTAATGGCCAGTCGACTAATGTTGAATTTACAGTCGACTGTCCACTGGACCAGTCGACTGTCAATGCTGCAACAGTTGTCTGTTTGTGAGCCAATTTGTTGACTCAGCTCTCTGGAAAATCTCAGGGTTTTGCAGTCGCCTGTAGAAGGAATTACAGTCGCCTGTTCTGATTAACAGTCGACTGTTATCTTCTCGTCAGCCGTCTATCATGTTCTCCCAGATGTTTTTCCAGACTTCTTCAACTTACCCTTCTTCTGACAATCATCTGTAGTAGGCTTTACAGTCGCATGTTGGTTTAACAGTCGACTGTCTATGCTTCATCAGTCGACTGTCCACGTGATAAGTTACCATTATGAATTCTCACCTACCCTATCTGACTGTGCAGCAGTCGACTGTGGTTTCCTCAACAGTCGACTGTCGCGAATGCAGATTCTTTCCGTTAATAGTTTTCTCACGGATTCCAAAGGGGTTTTCGCTAATTCTGTTTGTAGGGTTTGAGAAACCTATATAAACAGCTTCTACTGTTCCATTGAGAATCTCTTAACCAAGTTGAATCAAGTCTCTCTATCATTCATTCAAGCTCAAAGCTCTCAAATCCTAAAGCCCTAAGAATTACTATCTTTGATCTCTTACTCTCCAACCTAGAACCAAAGAGACATCTTCTAGGCATTTGGTGCAGTCAAGATAAATGGCTTTCCTCTCTTCCAAGAGAGTTCTTCAACACACAACACACTTCTCCTTCAAGTTCTACTTCAAGGCATAGGTGATTGTAAGTGTTGCTTTCATATTTCATAACTTTCGTTATTTGAATTTGCTCTCGGGTTGTGGGAGTGGTTTGCTTGCTCCCAGTTGTGGGAGTCAAGGACAATCGATTGTATTTTGATTTCACTTGTAGGGTTGCTACAAGTGGGTTTTAAGGAAACCTCAAGTTAGGGTTCTAACTTGAGTATCCAGTTATTAACCAGGTGGAAGGGACGTAGGATTACTGGGAACAAGTCGGGAAGTGACTTGGGTAATCCGAACCCTTGAAACATCCTTGCGTCTGCATTTGTTTCACTTTAGGTTTAATTTTAATTCCGCACTATTTTGTTGGTTAGCATTTAAATTGGTGTAACTATCTTTTTAAATTACATAAACACTATTCAACCCCCCTTCTAGTGTTTTCCCCATAGCCATGGTCCTTACAATTAGTATCAGAGCGCAAGGTTATAGCTATGGCATCCAACAACAACAACGTTCCTCCACCGCCTTCGTACAACAATCACGATCGTGATGGAGCGTCCACACTTTCGAAGGTCAATCAACGGTGCGTCCTCCACGTTTCAATGGCACGAACTTTGGCTATTGGAAATGTCGGATGGAGACGTTTCTTAGGAGTGCTTCACTTTGGAGAGCCCTCCACAAGGAATACGTCGAGCCCACTGAAGAGGATTTCGAAAAATGGACGACTTCCAAGAAGTCCACCGAAGTCAACAATGCAAAAGCAATGAACGCTCTTCATTGTGCGTTGGACCCGAATGAATTCAACAAGATATGCACATATAAGAGTGCATATCAAATTTGGAACCATCTCATCGTTACCCATGAGGGAACGAACAAGGTAAAACTTTCCAAACTCTATGTTGTCGTGCAAAACTTCGATATGTTTCATATGCAGGAAAATGAAAACATAGCATCGATATACGGACATTTTACCGACATCACCAATGAATTGGAAGCTCTTGGCCAAACTTACACCGAACCAGAAAAGGTAAGGAAGATCATAATAGGAATGACCTCCAAAAGGGAAAGAAGAGCTATCGCCATTGAGGAGGTCAACGACTTGAAGACCTACACAGTTGTGAACCTTATCGGGACTCTCATGTCTTATGAAGTAAGACGGGAGAACCGATTAAATATTCGAGCTATGATGAATCCTTCGGAGGCCAAGAAGAAAGCTTTGGCATTCCACGCCAATTCCTCATCCTCCGATAGTGAAGATTCAAAAGATGGGATGGATTTGGGTGAAATGGTCCAAATAGCGAAGAAGTTCCAATGCTTCTTCCGTAAAGGTAAATTTCCCTCTAACAAAAGATTTGAGTCTACTAATAATACTTTCTCTCTTTTCTTTAAGTGTAATAAGCCAGGGCACATCAAGAAGGATTGCCCAATGCTAAAAAACAAAGAGAAGTGGAAGGCTCCGAAGTATCACAAGTCCGACAAGAACAAGAGAGACAAGAAGAAAGGACTCGTTGGTACATTCGATGACTCAAGTGGAGACTCATCAAGTGATTTCGATGATGAGAAGGGTGAAAGTGCCCATATGTGCTTCATGGCCTGAGAAGATCCACTCTCCGATGAGAGTGATTCCAACATGGATGAAACCGAGGTAACAATGGATGAATTACGTATTGCTACTGAAGAATTGTTTGCTAAGTATCAATCTCTAATGCTTAGATATACTAGCTTAAAGAAATTGAATGTTAGCAATTCATCCATTCCATGCATTATCAACAATGACACCATTGTTGATACTTTAACCATTGAGAAAGCAAACTTAGCTTCTCAGAATGTCACTTTGAGAGATGAGGTGAACAACCTCAAATCTCAACTAGATCAAACACATCCTAAGGATAATAGTGATCAGTTACACGACACACAAAATTGGATTTAGAGAATGATTCTCTTAAAACCCAAGTGCATGAGCTCAAAGCACGGGTGTCCACCTTGGAAACCAATATTTCTTCTCTTAAGGAGAAATATGAGCTCATGTCCTCCCGTATTGTGAGATTCAATAAGGGAAAAGGACAATTGGACGATTTGCTTGCAAACCAATTTCCGGCCACACATCGTGTTGGTCTTGGTTTTATAAATGCAAATGCATCCAATGATCGCACCTCCTATAGTGGTGTCACTATAGACTTTGTGATGCCATCCTTCGGTGCATTCACAAGTGGTGTCAAAGACACTATAGGTAGCAAACCTACCAAGAAAGTCACCACTTCACCATCTCTTTCGTTTGGCAAGAAACCCACTAATGGTGGAAACCAAAAGAGAAGCTATGCTTACATGTACACCAACCTTCATCCACGTAGGAAATCTCCTACTTCAAAGTGGATACTTATGACACTTTTTATGCTCCACACCCACCGACACGTACAACTACACACATGAGAAATACTCATGTACGTGCTCCTATACACTGATATGCTTATACGCACCATTCTTACATGTATGCACAACCTCCACATGTCATGCATGACCCATATGTTACATACAACATGCATGTTCCCAAGCATACATATCATTCTCGTATGTCCAATGCATATCCACCACCATATTCTTTTGCTAGAAACCATGTTCCTAAGAAGCATGCACCACATAGAAATCTAACAAGTATACATGCAACTAGGAAAAGGACTCCCAAAATTTACACCATTTGGGGTACTAAGAACACTAGCTTAAATGATAGGAATGCATATGTTGACTCCTATTTTCATGATGTTATTAAGAATAGCAATTAGGTTGGGAAGCGGAAGTCCACTTGGACTTGGCTTCCAAAGGGCTAATCCCTTTGGACCCAACAAACATTGGGTACCATGAGCTTATGGTATATTATGTAGGTACCCAAGAGAAAGAAGAAGGGCAATAAAGGTCAAATTAGCTCTAAAGAAAAAGGATGGATTCTCGATAGTGGTTGCTCCAAACATATGACGGGAGATCCCTCATTGCTCTCCGAAGTGATTTTGGGCAGAAGCAGTGCACACGGCATGTTATGTGCTCAATAGGATCCTAGTGAGACCCCGAACGAACAAAACTTGTTTTGAGTTATTTTATGACAAAAAGCCTCAAGTTAAATATTTTTGAGTTTTTGGTTCAAAATTTTTTATCAAGAACACTTTTGGTAATCTAGATAAATTTGAGCCGAGATCTGATGAAGGAATTTTTGTTGGATATTCCACACGTAGCAAAGCCTACCGGATATACAACAAAACCTCTTCAACGATCGAGGAATCTCTACACGTATCATTTTATGAAGATTTTGATTTTCCTCATGTTGATGAGATAGTGTAGATGCTATTTGTGACTCTCTTAGTAATGTTAAGATTAATGATTCGATTATTGAGACTAACACTGCTAATGAGATTGTTGAAGATGTTCCAAGTGATGCAGGAATACCCAAAGCTTACCCGACAGTTCGCAACCATCCACATAACCAAATAATTGGAGATATTGGTGTGGGTGTTCGAACGAGGTCAAGAATTGAAGAATTCTCTCATTGCGCATTTGTCTCTACCATTGAGCCAAAGAACATCCAGGAAGCTTGTGAGGATAGCTCTTGGATAGTGGCAATGGAAGAAGAACTCATGCAATTCGAGAGAAATGAAGTTTGGGAGCTCGTTCCACTTTCAAGTGGTCATCAAGTTTTTGGGACCAAATGGATCTTCAAGAACAAGACCGATGAGAACGAGGTAATCACAAGGAACAAAGCAAGGTTAGTAGCTCAAGGCTACCGGCAAGAGGAATGTATCGATTTCGAAGAATCCTTTGCCCCCGTAGCTAGATTAGAAGCTATTAGATTGCTTTTATCTTTTGCATCTCATAAAAATTTTAAACTATTTCAAATGGATGTTAAAAGTGCATTTTAAATGAGATTGTCAATGAAGAAGTACATGTTTCACAACCTCCCGGTTTCATTCATGAAAAATTTCCAAACCATGTTTTCAAACTTAAGAAAGCATTGTATGGGTTGAGACAAGCTCCTAGAGCTTAGTATGATCGACTCAAGACCTTTCTTTTGGATTTAGGTTTTAAAATGGGAGAAGTTGATTCAACACTTTTCATTAAAGATTATGAAAATAACATCCTCTTGATTCAAGTGTACGTAGACGATATAATATTTGGTTCTACTAACTTTAATCTTTGTCAAGAATTTTCTAAGTCTATGAAGGATGAATTCGAGGTGAGTCACATAGGAGAGCTCAATTACTTCCTTGGACTGCAAATTCGACAAATGAAGGATGGAACTTTAATACATCAAACAAAGTACACATGGGAGCTTATTAAGCGATTTGGGATGGAATCGTCTTCAAGCAAAAGGACTCCTGTAAGTACTACAACCCATCTTCACAAGAATGAGAACGAAAAAGATGTAGACGTTCGTCTATATCGAGGTATGATCGGTAGCTTACTTTATTTAACCGCTAGTAGGCCCGATATCATGTTTTTCGTATGCTTGTGTGCTAGATATCAAGCTAGACCTAAGGAGTCACACTTGATTACGGTTAAACGAATATTTCGTTATCTCAACCAGTCACTAGATTATGGGTTACTTTACCCTAAATCTAGCATATTTGAGTTAATCTCATATAGTGATGCCTACTTTGCCGGATGCAAATCCGATAGGAAAAGTACTAGTGGCACTTGCCATTTTTTAGGAAATTCCTTAGTTTCTTGGTTTTCCAAGAAACTGAACTCGGTATCATTGTCCACGATTGAAGCGGAATATATTGCCGCAGGTCTTGCATGTGCACAAGTCCTTTGGATGAGACACACTCTTAGTGAATATGGTGTCAATTGTGATACTTGCCCTATCATGGTTGATAACCAAAGTGCTATATGTCTCTCCAAGAACCCGGTACATCACTCCCGTACCAAACACATAGATGTGAGACAATAGCTAAGAAGTACATCATCTTAGAGTACATTGAAACCCAAAAACAAATTGCTGACATCTTCATAAAACTTCTTAAAGAAGATTCATTTGTGAGGTTGCGTGGAGAATTAGGAATTATGGGTGAATCTGAAATTTAGGAGCTCAACATACTTGTTATAACACTTTTTGAGCTTATATCATCATATTGCCTCTCTTTATTTGTTATATCATATATTTGTCTTGAGAAAGGCAATTGAGACTTCTGTGATTATATGAGCTGTTCAGATTGTTTTAAGAGATTTGTTTTATCAACGATTTATAATTTGATGTTGATTTTATGATGAGTTTATGTTTAGAGTATAGGTCCTAGGGTGAGTGTTCATATCCTCTGGATTTTTATCTCACTGTGCATTTTTGGACCAGGATAGACGACTGTCTTTCCTTCGACAGTCGACTGCCCTACTCTATCTTCTCAGTCAGAAACGTGTATCTTTCACACAGACGATTGATGACAATTTTACAGTTGACTGTTGTTTCAACAGGCGACTGCATTTTAGTCATCAGGCGCCTGTCATCTCTGTCAAAATTCGCCAGTACTCTCTGCCTTTATGATGAATTTTATTGATTCTCAGTCAGTCGACTGATGCGTATTCTACAGTCGACTGTCTCCCGAACAGGTGACTATATGTTACTCAACAGTCGATTGTCTGCCATCTTAAGCTTATTTCTTATCACTTCTGCCAGTCGACTGACTTTTGTTCATCAGTCAACTGTCTCCTGTTGTGGCGGTTCATTGCTTCGATCTGAGCCATCGATTCTTTGATCCAACGGCCTAGATTATTTTGCCCCTTCATTAAAACATCGAGACAGTTCATTTCAAACCCACGTTTTCTCTCTCCTCCGATTGAAACCGTTCGTCTTCCACGCTCTTTTCCACAGCCGTCGATCTCTCCGCCATCGATCTCCTCCTCGTAGTCTGTCGATTGCTTCATCGCTGTCTTTGTGTCGTTTGCCTAGGTTTGAATTCCTCACGTTGGCTCTTTCTTTCGTTGCTTCCTTCGTGCGTTTTCTTTCACCATCATTCGACTCTTTGTGCAATGGCTCCTAAGACTAAGGGAAAGGGAAAGATCTTTGCCTCTAAGCGTCCCAGGGTTCCTAAGCCTACCATCGCCAAGACCAAGAAACCCTATAAGGTCCGATCCAAACAAGCCGATTCTCCCTCTCATTCTACTTCGCAGGGTATTCTCCTTCTAGGTCTTCTTCTTCTGACACTGAGCCCCTGTTCAAGCATCAGCGCAAGCCCATTGGTGTTCGCATCAATGAGCCTAGTGCTGAGGCTCCTCCTTCACCTTCGGTGTCGAGTTCTACAGAAGAAACCCATGTCGTGCCACCTGCTGATCCCCTTGTTCCCATTTGTCGAGATGACTTACGCTTGGCAAAGTTTCACTATCTCATAGGGATCAAACTTCTTAGAGAGCGATTCATCGTTTTTCCCGCCTTCACCGCTGAGAGACTTTCAGAGATCCTTTTTGCTACCCATTTGGCTGACCTTTTTCGCTTCTCTCAGAGCGAATCTCCTAGGGCTTATCCATTTTTGGTTAAGCTATTCTATGCTAACCGCGTTCGCGGTGAGTATTCGACCATGGGAGTCATTGACACTGTTGTCCAAGGGACCCCCATTCACATTAATCCCACTCTCTTAGTGACCATACTTAGGATTCCCTCCACTGGATCCCTTCCTTCAGACATTTGCATTTCTGACATTGATGAGCTTGATCAGTCCGTCCTCCGGGACATGTTTCGTGAGATACCCTCAGCTCTATCTTCTGGTGTTAGGTCGTCCATGTTCTCAGCTAGGAGTTGGGATGTTCACCTCGTGGTGAAGTCCAACATCCTGCCAAAGTACGGATCTTCTGACCAGCCTTCCCAGGAGATACTGAGGTGTATGTACGCGATCTTCTCTGGCATGTCTGTAAACTGGGCCGGTGTCCTTCTTGATAGGATGGACAAGGTCGAGTTTACTTCTTCCTCCCTCACATTCCATACGGTGGTCTTCTCACTCTTGTATTTCGACATTTTGGGATTGACTTGTCTCACTATGAGCCAGTGCCTTTTGGTCCTCTTCTTGATGCTTCTGCAAAGTCGAAGTCCTCTTCGGCTCTACAGTCTGCATCAAAGAAGAGGAAATCCACTTCAGCTCCGTCTTCCTCCACAGTTCCACCTGCTGACCAGCCATCTTCATCTGCTCCTCCCGCTCTTGACATTCTTTTTGAGATGGTCTCTGGTCTATATGAGTTGGCTTTCTTATCATTCCAGCATCAGGGAATACCCTTCCCTGAGCATCTGAGATTTTTTGTTCCTCTACGGCCTCGTGAGCCTCCACCTCCCATCATCACTGATTTGGCTGTACATCCTGATGTCCCTGCCACTGAGGGTGTTGCTGCTGCTCATCCTCCAGAGGATGTTCCTACTGTCACAGAGCCTATTTCTCCCTCTGTTGCACCTGGAGACACTCACTCGTAGATTTTGTTTTAGTTTTTGAGTGGTGTTTGATGGATATTTTTCTATTGTAATGATGTATGATGTTATATGATGATGTATTTTTGAGATCATGATGTAGTTTTTTTATCATGATGTAGTTTGTTGGACATGTTGATGTCCATTTGACTTGTACTCTTGTGATATCTCTTATATATATATGATATTGCAGTTTCGCCTTATGTTTCACACATTGTATAATTGCTTATCTTATCTATGTGATGTTTGTGATATTGTCTCCATGAATGATATATTTTCTTCTGATGTGTTTTTGAGACAATATTGGACTTGATATTGGATTATACATGATATATGTGATGTGATGTATTTTGAGACGATATGTTCTCTTCCTATATCTCAAATGTTGATATTGGACTTTCATTCCTCTATTCACATAAGTATATGATGTGGTTTATAAGTTTTGATTTTATTAATCTTTATACTCCTTGATTGTTGATAGTTCTTAGTTAGCACGATTGTTGTTGATTATTTACTCCCACCTTTTGGATAATGCCATAGGGGAGAGAAATAAACATACAGATTCATAATGAATGTGCTAAGTATGTACTAATAACACTTGAATCTATGATTGAATTTGCCTTAGATTCAGGGGGAGTAAGATACAATGAATTGGGATTTTAAATCCTAGATTTCATGAATTAAACTCACTCATATCTTACAAATTTGCTTCAATTGATATATAGATGCCCTAATATTTGTTGACTAACTTGATTGGCATCTATGTAGGGGAGTAAGTTTTCATTAAGCACAATTATTTATCTTTTTGTTTATGTTTGTTTGTCATCATCAAAAGAGGGAGAATGTTGAGTATTGGACGTCTCCCTACTTGGTGTTAATGATGAGCAAACATAAATACTTGTGATTAAACCCATATCTTGCAGTTAATCCATTGCCTAAGCTATTTATGAAGATCTACTTGCAATAGATGACACTCAAAGATCATTGAAAGCAAATGAAATGGATTGGATGATCGTAGATGATGATTGAAGCTCCATGAAGACTTTAAGCTCATGCGTTGGATAGAAAAGAGTTTTTGTCAATGTAAATTTCTTATATCTCTTCTAGTATGTAGCTTAGAAGTAGAACTTTGTTGGAGCACACACACATCTTCATTTCAGTCTTAGGACATCATTTGTTCAATCGTTCTTAGACTCCAATTCATTTCTTGATTGTTTGGGCTTGAATTGTTTATAACAGTCGACTGCTGAACAATTTACAGTCGCCTGTCTCAAAAACAGTCGACTGTGTTTTGTTCTACAGTCGCCTGTTATGCACAAACTTTTACAGTCTAGTTTTGGGCTTCTCTGTTTTAATTCCCACAGGCGACTCATGAACGATTCACAGGCGACTGTCTAAGTGACAGTCGACTGTGTTTTGTAAATCAGTCGTCTGTCTGTCGTTTGCCAAAAATCTATTGATCTGTCTTTAATGGCCAGTCGACTAGTGTTGAATTTATAGTCGACTGTCCAATGGACCAGTCGACTGTCAATGCTACAACAGTCGTCTGTCTGTGAGCCAATTTGTTGACTTAGCTCTCTGGAAAATCGCAGGGTTTTGACAGTCGTCTATAGAAGGAATTACAGTCACCAGTTCTGATTAACAGTCGACTATTATCTCCTCGTCAGTCGTATGTCCTGTTCTCCCAGATGTTTTTCCAGACTTTTTCAACTTACCCTTCTTCGGCCAGTCGTCTATAGTAGGCTTTACAGTCGACTGTTGGTTTAACAGTCGACTGTCTATGCTTCATCAATTGACTATCCACGTGGTAAGCTACCGTTATGAATTCTCACCTACCCTATCTGACTGTGCAGCATTCGACTATGGCTTTCTCAACAGTCGACTGTCGCAAACGCAGATTCTATCCGTTGAGAGTTTTCTCACGGATTCCAAAGGGGTTTTTACTAATTCTGTTTGTAGGGTTTGAGAAACCTATATAAGGAGCTTCTACTTTTCCATTGAGAATCTCTTAACCAAGTTGAATCAAGTCTCTCTCTCATTCATTCAAGCTCAAAGCTCTCAAATCCTAAAGCTCTAAGAATTCCTATCTTTGATCTCTTGCTCTCCAACCTAAAACCAAAGAGATATCTTCTAGGCATTTGGTGCAGTCAAGAGAAAGGGCTTTCTCTCTTCCAAGAGAGTTCTTCAACACACAACACACTTCTCCTTCAAGTTCTACTTCAAGGCATATGTTAATGTAAGTGTTGCTTTCATATTTCATAACTTTCGTTATTTGAATTTGCTCTCGGGTTGTGAGAGTGGTTTGCTTGCTTCCAAGTTGTGGGTGTCAAGGACAATCGATTGTATTTCGATTTCACTTGTAGGGTTGCTACAAGTGGGTTTTAAGAAAACCTCAAGTTAGGGTTCTAACTTGAGTATCCGGTTGTTAACCGGGTAGAAGGGACGTAGGATTACTGGGAACAACTTGGGAAGTGACTTGGGTAATCCGAACCCTTGAAACATCCTTGCGTCTGCATTTGTTTCACTTTGGGTTTAATTTTAATTCCACACTATTTTGTTGGTTTGCATTTAAATTGGTGTAACTATCTTTTTAAATTACATAAACACTATTCAACCACCCTTCTAGTGTTTTCTCCATAGCCATGGTCCTTACAGAGGCAACGTCTCACCGCTAAACCCTAGAATCCAATCACATTCCTATCATTCGGGCATAATAGTGAGAACTCATTATAGGGCAGAAGCCAAAGTCCTAGGTTACCTTTTTATCTCTTACATCTTTTCCATTAATTTACTATTGTGACATCCAACAAGAGATTAGGCTAGCTCACCCACCGGGTGATCCGGTTCCTGATTGTTCACGAGCACAACACACGCCTCCCCGTGATCGACCTCAAGCCACACTTCGACATCATGCGCTTGCGGTTTACAAATTCTAATACTAGTATCCCCGTACCGATTTGAGTGTCAAACGGCCGGGCGGTCAAGAGGTTAGCAGAGGGGGCTGGTGAAGAGGAAAAGGGTGGCTGGAGAGGTCGGTGTAGGGTTTTTTGGGTCCTTAGGGCAATGGTAATCGACGTCCTGCGTAATTCGGATGGATGACGAGATTAAACAAACAGCGTAAAAATTGCACTTAAAACAGTTTTAAGTATAAGCCCTAAAGAAAAACATCCCTAGCCAAGATCTCTATTATCCCATGGTTGGGTCCGACCAACCCCTAAGGATAGATCTATCTAACATTTACAATTATAAATGTATGAGTATTTAAACTACATACCTTTCACTTCGTTTCTGCAGAATACGAAGTGTCGTTTTCAGCAACATTTCTTTGGTCCCGCGTCGCTTCTTCCAAGCCGAACCGCGTCCGGAGCCGCACCTCGTCTCGAGCCAAACCGTGTCTCGAGCCGCACCGCGTCCCGAGGCAAGCAACACCCCTATCGCCGAGCCAACCACGTGCCGAAGAAAGTTTCACCTTGAGTGGATCCTTCGTCAAGACTTTGGATCCGATCTGAACTCCTTCGTAGCTTTAATAAAGCTCGATCAGGAGCAAGGAACAAATTAGGGAGAGATTGAATAATTAATTTAAGTCTTAATCCGAGCATGCTCTAAACTTTTGGAAGCTTCTTGGATTTGGAGACTTGGTGCGAGTTTCAAGGAGGGAAATTGGTCTCTATTTATATAGGTGGCTAACCCCTCCCCTTTTTATCATATCCGATGTGGGACTAACGATATGGAGTGAAAAAAATCAACTAAAGTTTGACGTTCACAAAGGCAATCTTTAGCAAATTTTTCCTCCCTCCCTGTTGAGCTTCGTAAGTGTATAACATATCAAATCGAAAAGTATTGAATGGTGAATGCATGGTAAGAAATGGCACTCCATTTTGAGTTCGTTTGACCCCTCAAACGATGCTCCAAAATCAGCCCAAACGTAACACATGCACCATAGCTGGGCACGAAACCCTAGGCCGTGGGGCCCCCATGCGTGCCCCACGCGGCCTACTCCTGCATGCATGCATGCGATGGATGTGCATGGGTGCACGCAAGGCACGTGCACATGTTGTGCACGCGTCTACGTGCACGCAGGTGAGGCTCCGCCTATAGGAAGCGGGCGGGCCTCACCTGGCGGGTGCAAGCGTGTGCCGCTCACCTTGCGGATGCGGGCACACGCGGTTCGGGTGCCTACAGGCACAGGCCCGACCAGCAATGCATTAATGGGCTTTTTCACAGTTTTGTCTCTATTTTGTGCATTTGGAGTCACGCTTGTGCCCGCTCACCTTACAGGTGCGGGCACGAGCGGTTCGGGCGCCTGCGGGCGCGGCCCAACCAGCAATGCCATTAATGAGCTTTTTCACAGTTTTGACTCTATTTTGTGCGTTTGGAGTCCGTTTTTGACGCGGTTTGAACATGCTTTTAGATCGGGACGATTCCGTCATCCATGTAACCCTTTTCACGTGTTTATTATATTAAATATGCATGTAAACAGTTTATGACACATTTAACTCCATTTGAATCATATGCAAAATTCTCACATCTAATATTAAAAAACCATTTGCATCAAATACAAATGAACTGAGGGCATACATCCATCAACATCTTCCACTTGCACTTAGGATCATTTATCCTGAGTCCACGTGCTAATTACAAACTCTTTGCAGTTTTCTGTTCCTTGCATCAAATACATTTTCTCCCTAATTTTACCTATTACTTGACGAAGGTTTCACTCTATGTGAGACCCTACAGCCTGACCCTACTACAGGTGGGGCTCGAAACCCCAGACGACAGTGACTACAAGCAGCAGGTGCCATCCCTGTTCGGTATCATACTTATGTGCTCAACTCATTATGAGTATTGTTGGGACCACCCTGACTGTATCTATGATGAATACCGCAGTTTTAGTCTCTTCGTCAAAACTATGTCGTCTAGTCAAGCCTAAGGTATGGTCAACTGCCAACCCTACTAGCTTGAACTTAGTTAGTCTCCATCGATCTTTAGTCAAATACTGTTGGACTACTTCCACCATACACTGGCCAGAGTTTTCACTAAAATATTGAACTTACACTGTGACACTAACTCCCCTTGACCGGGAGAGACAAATCATATCTTGGTCATTACTCTCCTCGCACACTTCAAATGTCACCCAACCAAAGACCTTTCAACGGGCATTTCCCGAGGCTAGATCAGTGATCTAAGTGACACCGTTCACGCACAGGTTCGCACTATGACCTCAAGTCAAAAGACCAACTTGCCTATCATCACTAAGAGTTATCATTGACAGATTGATCAATATTAACCATATGATAACTCTTGTTGGGTCATTCAGTGAACTCATTCTCCAATGAGCACATGTGTCTCGTCTTCGACTTCACCAAGTCAAACGACCATGAGTTGCCATTACATGGTGAAGACTAAGACACAATGGTCTATCCAATGTATCGGTATCCTTTTCTCGAAATATCTATGACCACCAACGTTTTTAGACCTATGCTACAATCGGGCAAATCTATTCTATAAAATAGGGATGTTATCAAGAGAAATTGGACAAGAGAATTTGGTCAAGAGAATTTGGTCAAGAGTATATACATACATATATACATATACATATATACATATACATATATCATTCTATAAAAGAGGGATGTTATCAAGAGAATTTGGACAAGAAAAATTGGATAAGAGAATTTGGACAAGAGTATATACATACATATATATACATATATACATATACATACATCTATATTACATTTGCCAACTGCTTTTGAATCCTAGGGCCGACTAAGACAAGCTGATGTATAAAGAGGTTGATAGAAGAATGGCTAGGATTTAATCTTGGTAAAAGAAGGGTTGAGATGAGTGTTTGGAAAAAACACCACTTTTTCCTTTGGTTTTCAAACCCCCAACATTCACTACATTTGCGCAGAATACAACCTATTTCACCTTTTTGCTAAAAACACTCATTTCACTTTTTATCCACACACCATACACTCCCACATCCACACTTATGCACTTTCCCCCTTTATTTTCGTGCCCCCCCATAATCACTATATTTGCGCAGAATACCGACACTTTTCCCTTTTTGCTAAAAAACCCCTCTCATTTCACTTTTCCCCCACTTCTTTTTGGCCCGACTTAAATTTTTTTCCATACACCCAAAAGCGCCAGCGCCAAAGTTAGATTTTTGTCCATTTAGATTTTAGAAGGGGAAATAATTTTTGGGGAGAACAGAGATTTTGAGGGGATATCTTAAATGAACCGTGCCCGAGGGCACGGGGCACGGGTTATGAGCCAAAGGCGTCCGTGTCGAAGCTAGATTTTCGTTCGTTTAGATTTTGGAGGGTGAAATAATTTTTGGAGAGAACAAAGATTTTGAGGGGATATCTTACATGAACCATGCCCGAGGGCACGAGTTATGTGTCGTAGGCGCCCGCACCGAAGCTAGATTTTTGTTCGTTTAGATTTTGGAGGAGGAAATAAATTTTGGGGCGGACAAAGATTTTGAGGTGATATCTTAAATGAACCATGCCCGAGGGCACGGGTCATGACTAGTACTTCTATATGATCGAGATCTCCAACTTGATACATATTTGACCTCGCATTAAGTCTCGGGACTATACATAAGTTCTAATGAAACCTACATTATTATTAACTTAGGTAAATTCTTACCAAACAGCTTACTGTTATTTTGAACAAGACGATTGTATACATACATAGAGATAAATTTGCCTCGAGGGCAAACGCATCTCACTACATCTCCCACTTGCACTCAGGCCCATTTATCCCAGCATCTCATACCGTATTTACATATAAGTCTTCCTAGACTTCATGTGGTAGAGTCTTTGTGAGTGGATCTGCTAAACCGTCTATTGTATATACTAAAGGGGGCTCTATGTTCATTTTAGACCACACATTTGAATCTCATCCAAATAATTCCTTTGGTCCTATGGAATCTGTAATATCTGTCTTACCTGGATCTCATCCAGCTCATCGTACCTTACGACAATAATCCAAATTACTTATTGGTCATTTAGACGGTTCATAATCATTTCTGATAAAGTGTCAAACTCTTTGATCACTTTGTCAAACTATATGTTCTCGCTCATAGATGCCTCGCATGCCTTTTATTTGCTCCCACTGACCTTGAAAACTATATAAGTTTGTTCTTCTAAATCATATTTAGAAAACATATATATTCCAGTTTTCATGGTCATCATTAGCATTTATATCGAGTTTGATCCGAATAGATCTGTACACAGCTGTTTGTGAGAAAATTTCTTCACAATCTGTTTATATGAGTTCTGATGATAACTGTTCTCAACCAGCATAACTTGCACTTCACTATTTTCCATCTGCTCTAATCTTCTGTCTCGAAGATTCACCTGCAACCAAAGGAAACAATTTCCTTGGGCACGTAAACGAAAGTCCATACTTTATTTTCATGCACGGACCTTTTTCTGATTGCATCAAGCCATTTATCAGAGTCCCTACTTCGAATGGATTCTTGGAAGCTGACTAGGCCATCATCAACTATGATGTTTTACTCGACTCCTTCGTCTCGCGGGGTTCGAGTAACCCTGTGACTTTCTAAGGATTAATATGAGGAATATTATATTTATAAGGTTCTAACACAACCTTATCAAATACTTAGGCATTATTATCTGGGTTTTAACCCAGAACGAGGATTGTAACTCAGAGTTACTAGCCATGTATCGCACTAAGTCTAACAGAGTACGATTCATGCTCTCTAACACACCGATGTGTTAAAAGACTTAACCTGAGAGAAAATCTCATTTTCTTTTAGTTACACAAGAATTACATGGCTAAGTATTCGACTCTTTGATCCGGTCGAATCAGTTCAAATACTTCTGTCATTGTGTTCTCTATTTTATCAAACTTGTGTTTCATCAAGAACATGTTTCGTAATAAAATAAGAATACCTTATCCTTGCTTATTTAGACTTGTGTTCGGGTGATTCCTTAAAAGCATGCTCTCTTAACTACATTTACGTTAATTCATCATTTGTGAGCATATGATTTAATTTGGCACAATTCCACTTCCTAAAGCATTATAAATGTCTATTACATTTTTAGGGATTTTTCTGGATTTTTCAGGTGTCCCGAAGGGACTAAATCAACTCAAATGGAGGAGTACAAAACAGGCGCCTGTAAAAGGAATGATAGTCGCCTGGACAACCAAACAGTCGACTGTCGCCTGCCTTTAAAGGACTGGAGCTGGAGAAGCTGAAGCCTAACGACAGTTGCCTATCATTCTCGCGTCAATCGACTGATTTTCCAGATGCCTGAGGGAGCAGAAAGAGCCGACTCTTTGTTAATTTGACACTTCTACTGCAGGCAACGGAAGAACAAAAAACAGTCGCATGTGGTTCACACAGGCGACTGTGATTCCCAAGACAGTCTCCTTTGGAAGCAATGACAGTTGCCTGTCACCAGTCGACTGCCGTTTGTTCAGCAGTCGACTGATCGGGGGTTTTCGCCCAAATCATGGGTTACGAGAAACATGTTTTTCTCTTAACTCGATTTTTCTCCAGTTGCTGTGGACTGTTGTAGGACATTTTGGATGGATGAGATGCAACCCCTAGGGAGTATAAAACACTACTATTCAGATGTAATAAATATAGAGCTTAATCTTTTACTATGTTTAGGCCATCTTCTTCCTTAAGAAGGAGATTTGGGTTTTGGAGAGTTTTGCGTTTTCTGTTCTCGTTTTTGCTGTTGCTGAGATTGATTGAGGATTGAGGAAGCTTGCATTTGGTGCCAAATCTCCAACCCTCTTGCTATTATATATTTTCTTTCATTTCTTGCATTGAACTATGTCTATTTCTTTGAATGTTTATCCGATTCTTGATATGTTAAGCTAGATTCATTGTGTGGGTGTTTTGGAATGATGTAGGATGTTTTGGTTGCCTTGCTAATGTTAATTTCCAGCACCCCTTTGTTAATCCATGTTGTTGGGTGAAATAAGCTTATGATTAATTGGATTTGATACTATCCATGGAGGAGCCACAGAACGGTGGTGCTTTGTAATTGTTGCACCTATGTATCCAATGGGTATTGCATATCTTGAAATGAATGTAAGACCACTTCAATCCATGTTTCGTAATTTAGAATTTTAATTCATCCAATAACCCAAATTGTTAATTGGGTTGTAACCCGTTTATCGAATCATGCATTGCCCGAGAGAGACCGTAGAATGATGGTTGTGTGATGCACAACACAACCTACATGCACTACTCTCACATATCTTAAAATGGATGTGAGAGTGATTCATGAGCTTTAACTAGGAGAAGAACCCAATTAGCAATTACCTTTGGTGTACCCCATATGTGCTTAATTGATTTATTTTCCCGATCCTCATACCTTGAAATGGATGAGTGATCGAGTTATCATGGAAGTAACATCCAGCAGAGCAATTAAGTAATCCTACCGATATCCTCAACACCCGCACTCTCGTTCTCCATTGCATCCAAATCTTAGGACGTTATCCTAACTCTAGGGTACTTAGATAAACCATCTATTCAAACAAGAATTCACCCTCATAGGCTGGTTAGAACCCTTAACCATTCTTTACATGCTCTGACTATTTGTGTGAATTTGCAGATTAGTTCCGTCTCTGTGGATAAGATCTCGTACTTACCGGGTATTTTATTTGACGACCTCGGACACTTGCGAGTATCACCTTTCAGTAAGAGTCACTGGATACATCTGAATGTACGAGATTACGAGTTCACCAACTTATTCTCTCACTGTCTTACAGATGGAATTTCGGCTATCATACCTTTGAGACAAGATTCACAAGTGTCTTTCGACTCATAATTCGATAGGCCAGACCCCTCTTTATGTGACTTGTGAAGCTTAGTCTCTTCGGTACGGCCTAGTCTATTTTGCCTTATAAGAGTTACTGCTAACTTGCGTATTTATGTATTAACACTTAATACATCATCGTTATACAAATTTATCACATCAAAACATTTCTTCTAAAGCAATGTGACGACATTCGCCAAGTGTGATATACGTCCCGTATGGCCTAAAGACAACTTTTGTTCATAGCCAATATGTGAGACTATTTTCCTTTGTATAACAGTTATTCTGAAATTTTAGACATCAAATATGTCCTATTTTCAGTTCCTCATACTATGCCTTGTCTTATGATAAACCAAATAATCTTTCTCAATGAATATTCCTTGGTGCATTTTCCTTTCTAAATCATATTTAGACATCTCATGTCCTAACATAAATATTAGCTGTACAAGCATCACATGCATCCGAACACTTTTACAACCTTGAGGAGACTCGACAATTTGCTCGTCTCAAGATCTAATTTGGATACATTGTCTTGCACCGCTCTTACACTCATCTTTGAGTCAAACAGTTTGATCGAAGTTTCAAACCTTTCGGATTGAAACTGTTTTCCATACAACCTTGAGGAGACTCAACAAGTTATATGGAGAAACATGCTTTGAACATCAGTATGTTTAAGCAGCCCATATTCATATGGGCGAGTGGTACGTATCGTGCTTTTATTGTGTTAGACTTTAGATCTTAAGGAAATCATTGTCCTTAACTCAATGCTAGGAAGGATACTTTTAATATCTGTGAGAATATAGTTTGGTTTATCAAATATTCCTTAATTAATCAGTCCAGTTGACTTATTTCTTTTAAGGATATTATGATTTTGGATTCCTCTTTATAAAACATAGAATTACCTTAGTTTAGCATATGTTCATCATTTTTAAATATAGTTAAAATGGTTTTTATTGAACTATATCCTCCCACTATTTTTGCGATCATCTTTAGCCATATAGATGAACGAATTTAGTAATTTAATGGGATATGGACCCAACCACCCTGAGCTTCACAACCTTGAGGAGACTCAACAAGCTGATCGACTCTGCAGTTGGTAGATAAACTCATTATCAATCACATCACAGGTGACTCCCTGTTGGTTTTTACTCCTAGTCACTTATGCTCTTGAGGAGACCCAACAAACCATAATGACTAGTCTAGTCGAACCCTTGTTTTCATGTCTAATATAAACTTACACTGATACTTGGGAAGACCCGACACAGCGGTTTAGGTTAATACTAGACTACATCTCATGTATGATAGAGTCGATTTCTAAAAGAGACCATGTCATAGCTTGAGTAGACTCAACAAGCATTACATATGTCTTTTAGTCCCCTTATCCAAAAACAAGTAGGGATGCGGTAACCTTGAAGAAGATTTTTAACGTAATTGACTAGATGTAATTGACGGTTTCACATAATCATAATTCACATCCTTGCATTCCATCGAAACACGGCCATGGATTTGGCCAGACCCGGATCACTATCCCCAGTCGAGCTAGAGTGATCCACATCACTAGTCAAAAAACACTAGACCGGATCATGGTCCATTGAATGAAACTTATTATTCATATGTGTGTCATCGACTAGAAATGGCTTCATTAAAACTAGGTAATCCTATCAACTAGTTGAATCCTAAAATTTGACATTATTAGGATTGGTTAATAACTTTTATTAATGTCATTATCAACTATAAGGATTTTTAAGGTGCTATCCTAATCATGTATTAGGCATTTAAAGTGCAAGTTGCAACAATTTAAATCATAGCCTTTTGTTCAAAATTATTAATAGAGCAATTAAAATAATAATTATGGGATAGGGCTACCCTAATCATGTATTAGGAGTTTAATTTGTTGCAATATTTTTAAATAATAGCATGTTCTTCAAAAATTATCATATAATTTTCTTAAGGCTGTTAATGGCTATCCTAAAAGTTTTTCTTGTATTATTACATAATAAAGAAGAACAATTTAACCAATAAAAAATATCAACTAAACAATTTAGCTAAGAATGCAACTTAAAATTATCTCATAAATTTAAATTACATCAAAAATTATCATATAACTTTAAAAGATCTAACTTACTAAAATTATCTCATGATTTTATAATTAGATCTAATTTTCAAAAACAATTTTTTGAAATTTAGCACATGAAAACGACAATTTAATAGTTTAAATAAAAACATCCATTTGATGGAGAAACATGTTGTATCACATACATTTTATAACTGCAAATCATAGATCATGTAGACATGTCTCTGATACTACTGTATGTATCGCTCTGATATCATTGCAACGCTGTTAAGGCCCATCATCCATGGCACCTTAGACCCGTTACAAGATCCCTCACGAACTTGTTTTACGGCATGCCTCTCAACAATGCCAAACCCATCATAAGATCCCCATCTTATTGGGACTTGGTACAATAAGAACGATTACTTTGGGTAAGCTCATAACCCGAGAAACCATACACAAGCTCAACAAGCTCGGATACCACTGTATGCTTTTCTGGGTCCTTAGGGCAATAAAATCGACGTCCTGCTTAAGTCGAACAGACAAAGAGATCAAACAAGCAGCGAAAATTTACACTTAAAACAGTTTTAAGTTTAAGCCCTAAAGAAACAACCCTAGCCAAGATCTATACTATCTCGGGGTTGAGTCCGACCAACCCCTAAGGATAGATCTATCTAACATTTGCAATGATAAACGCATGAATATTTAAACTACATACCTTTCACTTTGTTTCCGCAGAATACGAAGCGTCATTTTTGCAATATTTCTTTTGACATGTGTCGCTTCTCCCAAGCCGAACCGCATCTCGAGTCGCACCTCGTCCCGAGCGGAACCACTTCCCGAACCGCATCGTGTCCCGAGGCGAGCAACACCCATGTCACCGAGCCAACCACACGCCGAAGAAAGTTTCACCTTGAGTGGATCCTTCGTCAAGACTTCGGATCCGATCCGAACTCCTTCGTAGCTTTGCTAAAGCCCGATCAGGAGCAAGGAAGAATTTAGGAAGAGAGTGAATAATTAATTTAAGTCTTAATCCGAGCGTACTTCAAACTTTTGGGAGCTTCTCGGATTTGGAGACTTAGTGTGAGTTTCAAGGAGGGGAATTAGTCTCTATTTATATAGGCAGCTGACCCACCCCATTCTCATCATATCCGATGTGGAACTAAAGATATGGAGTGGAAAAAATCAACTAAAGTTTGCCTTTCACAAAGGCAATCTTTAGCAAATTTTTCCTCCCTCACCGTTGAGCTTCACAAGTGATATAACCTATCAAATCGAAGAGTATTGAACGTGAAATCGTAGGAAGAAACGATACTCCATTCTGAGTTCATTTGACCCCTCAAACGATCCTCCAAAATGAAGCCAAAACCTTGTTTTTTATTAAAAAAATGCAGCCGCTATAGCTTGGCAAAAAAAATGCAGCCGACATAGCTTGGCACGAAACCCTAGGCCGTGGGGCCCCCACACGGACCCCATGCGGCTTGCTCCTGCGCGCGTGCGCACGTAATGCACGCTCCTGGGCACTCGCCGGGCGCGTGCATGGTCCGTGCCACGCAGGCGTGGCCCCACCCGCAGGATGCAGGCGCAGGCGCGTGCCTGCCCGCCTTGCGGGCGCGGGCGCGGGCGGGTCCACAATGCCCTTAATTGGCTTTTTCACGGTTTTGGCTCTATTTTGTGCGTTGGAGTCCGTTTTTAACGCGGTTTGAGCTTGCGTTTAGATCGGGGCGATCCCGTCATTCAGGTAACCCTTTCCACATGTTTATAATATGAAATATGCACAAAAACATTTTACGACACATTTAATTCACATTGCATCATATGCAAAATTCTCACATCTAATAGTTAAAAACTATTTGTATCAAATACAAATGAACTGAGAGCATACATCCCTCAACAGTCGACAGAGAATGTGGCATAGCAGCTGGCCGTCGTTTGACCGTTTTTACTCACCACACACCTCCAGTGTATTTTCGGCAAAAAATAAGTCGTTGCGCGATGTGAGTAATTTCAGTGGCAAACTTGTAAATAAGTAGCATGCGCACAGGAGTAATGGAAAACGTGTACATAGGTGGTTGTGCGAGTGAGTAAAATGGTGGGTGTGCAAAGCAATTCATTTAAAAAAATCTTGAGTTAGAGTGTGAAGTGGCATGTAAAAAGTAGTTGTGCATATAGAATTGTTCTCCATACCACTAGCTCTTGCACGTGCTTGAGGGCAATTCTATATAGATATACTTGATTGATGTAGAGACAAACCACTTTACATACACACCCAAATAAATTCAATTTTCATTTTACACACAACACCATATCCCCACATTATTTCTCTCCATCTCATCTTCATCTTCCTCGTCTTCCACCGCCATCGCTATTGTGCCATCGGATTCGACAGCGATGGCAAACGACAGTGGTGGAAGAGGGGACGTGATGAGGAAGGGGATGGGTTGGTGGGGGCGGCGGCGGGGATGAGGCGTCGACAGCTAAAGTCGGCAGCGGACAACAAGAGGAAGAGGGTATGATTGTAAAAACGAAAAAGTTTTAATGCCGACCCTCTAAATTTTGAATGGTGAACTTGTAAATAAATGGCCGTGTATGCAGCAATTAGGTCCGTGCGTATAGTAACTCATCTTGCTTTAGGACGCTGGCTCGTGTTACTTTTCTCCACACACTAGAATTTTTAAACCCCCCACGAACAGGATGCGGTGCAAGCGCACAAATGAAAATGAGTGAGAAGTGTGGGTGCATGTGTCGGTATCGTCGGAGGTAAAAGGATAAATACAAAAACCTTGTGGGTTATAGTGGAAAAATCCTCTAAGGCAAACCTGTAAATAAGTGAGCTTGTGGTGATTTTTTGGGATGAGGATGGAATGACAACCATGTAAATAAGAGTGGTATTATTTGCACACAGAAATTTATGAATACACCACACTACTTGGTTCACCACAACTATATTTTTAACATCAGATGTTCAGATTTGGAGATCCGAACGGCTCTAATACAATATATGTGTAAATCTGAATATAATACATATTTTATTATATCGTTCGGATTTGCAATTTCGAATGGAAGAATAAAAGTATTAAAGCCGTTCGGATCTCCAAATCCAAACATCTGATGTTAAAAATATAGTTGTGGTGAATCAAGTAGCGTCGTGTATTTATAAATTTCTGTAGTGCAAATAACAACACTCTGTAAATAAGTGAGCGGATGTTTTTTTTTGTCCCATGTGACATCCCATGTGACGATGTGACATTGCCATATGGGACAAACATACCATCTAAGGCAAACCTCTCTATTGTTAACACTTCAACAGAGGTTTTTCCGTTTACCAAAAAAAAACAGAGGTTTTTCCCACGAACCCAAGAGGTGCCCTACATTTCAGTTTGAAATGCACTATGCTTTCTGTAGCACTTAGTTCCGTGAGGATTTGGTTCCACACACCATGCACAAAGTTAAAATGACATGGATTTCTTTTTTCCAAGTTACAAAATGCTCGACTTTTTTAGATATGAGCTTTGAATTTGAACCTCCTGCATCAAGACAAGGCCTTTGACTGGACTCATTTTCTTGATGTTTTAGCGCACAATTCTCTCAAACATATCTCTTTGAAAGCTTCCTCTGTGTTTGTTCACATTGCTTTTAATACATCAAATTTTTAGTATGTAACCAAAAAAGAAAGGAACAAAATAGGTAACCGGTCATTTCCCATACAATATAACAGGTTATCTCTATATTTAAATATTCAAAATCAACAACCCATAATAAGGGGCTGTTTGGCTCTAAGAAAAATGCTTTTTTTGGTTATTTCTTTTGGGAAGTCACACAAAAATACCCCAATGTTTGGGACCTCTTTCATATTAATACCTTGAACTTTTAAGTCATACACAACAATACTTTTTTTGGTTTTTTTTTAGTTTATACCCGTTTGCCCTTTACCATGTTCACAAAAAGGTATATTTAGTACTGACCCCCTGTGTTTTCTCGGAAATTAGTAGTACCCCCCTATGGTTTCAATAATTAGTAAGACCCCCCTGCCATAGGGGGGTGATACTAATTTTTGAGAAACCCTGGGGGGTGATACTAATTGTGGAGGGGGGTCTTACTAATTATTGAAACCATAGGGGGGTACTACTAATTTTCGAGAAAACACAGGGGGTCAGTACTAAATAACCCTCACAAAAATAATACCCTAACGTTTGAGATATCTTTCAAAAAAAATAACCAAATCCAACTAAAACCCAAATCACAAGGGGGGGGGGGGGGGGATGGTGCCGCCTCCCCCTCCTCCTCGACTGAGGCGGAGGGGGCACCACCCCCCCTCCTCGACTGAGGCGAAGGAGAGGGGGCCCGCCCCCTCCCCCCCGAAAACAGAGGGAGGGGCGCCCCGTCCCCCTGCCTCCTCGACTGAGGCGGAGGGGGAGGGGGCGTCGCCCCTCCCCCCGAAAACATGGGGAGGGGAGGGCGCGGCGCCCCTCCCCCTCCCTCTCCCTCCTCTACTGAGGCGAGGGGGCGCCGCCCCCTCCCCCCTCCTCGCCTGAGGCTGATGGTGAGGGGGTGGCCCCTCCCTCTCCCTCCTCTACTGAGGCGAGGGGGGAGGGGGCGCCGCCCCCTCCCCCCTCCTCGCCTGAGGCTGATGGTGAGGGGGCGGCCCCCTCCCCCCACGAAAACAGAAGGAGGGGAGGGGCGCCCCCTCCCGCTCCCTCCTCTACTAAGGCGAAGGGGGACGGCCCCCTCCCCCCACGAAAACAGGGGGATGGGAGGGGGCGCCGCCCCATCCCCTCGAAAAGGGGGGGGGGGGGGGGGGGGGGGGGCGGTGCCCCTCCCCCTTCCTCCTCTACTAAGGCGGAGGGGGGGAGGCGGCGGCGCCCCCTCTCCTTGTGATTTGGGTATTAGTTGGATTTGGGTATTTTTTTGAAAAATACCCCAGACGTTAGTGTATTATTTTTCTGAATAGGTAAAGGGCAAATCGGGTATAAATTAAATAAAAAACCAAAAAAGATACTGTTGTGTATGACTTAAAAATTCAGGATATTAATATGAAAGAGGCCCCAAATGTTGGAGTATTTCTGTGTGATTTCCCCATTTCTTTTTCAAAAACATCTTTCCATTGGTTTTGAAATCCTGTTTGCTGTACCTAACCTACAGTGGATCAGAACCTCAGTACTAATTCAATCTTTTCTTGACGGTTTTACCCTTACAAAGACAAGAAATTGTCCGAAAAATCCATGTCATTAGAGGCACGCGGAATGAGCCACGTAAGGACGGCTGCGCGTAACTGGTCAACCCAATCACACACCGTTCATTTCCGGTCACCCTCTATCTTTCCCTCTTTCTTCGCTCAGTTGTTTACTGATCAGAGTCGCTTTCGTCGCTCTCTTCTCGTTTCCTCCAAGAGGAGAAAACAGATGGGAAAATAAAACCCGAATTTTTTCTCTCGCGTTTGTTGGTCTTTCCAATTCTCTTCTTCTCGATCGAGTTCTTGCTGTCAGGTAAGCGATCTGGTTTCTAATTTTTCCATACATAAGCGGAACTTGATCTAGAAGTTTGCTTTTTGACGTATTACGGGCTTAATTTTGGTGTTTTTAAAAATTGAAAGTCAGTTTAGGGTTTTTGCGGTTGATTGTTGATGTAAAAGTTGACTTGATTGATGCGTTGAAGAAGTATTTACTCGGCAGCTGAGCTACCTTGTGCAGAGCTAGCTCGGCTGTACTCGGATCTGACCTATCTAACTTTGCACAAGTCAGATACGAGGATACCGAGCAATTAGACTTCAACGATGCATTGGATTTTCGATTTGGAGGATCGGCGGCTCATAGATTGGCAGCTCTACAATCCGAGCTTTGGGAAGCTCAGATAGCTCGTCTCGTCACTTCGTTTGCTTGGTCTTCAGTGGGAAGCTCGGCAGCATGAATGAGGCCTGTTGTGGGGTAAAACTCGCGTACAATGAATTTGTATTAAGGGGAACCAAGAGCACGGTGGTTATAATGGGGATGAGAATTATGGTAGGCTGTTTGACAAGTGATCAGTGTAATGATGAGGCTAAGCGCAATGCGAAGGCCGACCACGGGATATATTCCGCTAGGATTTTGCCCAACGACCACACTGCCGGAGATGGGGTTGAGTGCGACCGGTGTTGACAAGCTCGCCTGCACAAGGAGCAGCTCGTCAGATAGGCCGGGTTGGGGTCCAATCCTTAGCCTCTCCGATGCCTAAGTTTGTAATATGACTTAAAGCAGGGGCTAGACACGCAGGTCGGACTAAGGGTGAGTCGACCTTACGTGACGAGCTATCAGTTGTGGAAGAACAAAGATATGGAAGAACTTTGCTCTTGTGTGTGAGTAATGAGATTAGGGATTAATTTTTCCACACCTTCCCCGATGGAGGCGAATGAGTATTTATACTTGGTTGAGGCGGTTAGGTGAGGCTGACCTGGCGTGCTGAGCTGGCCCATCTGTCAGCGGAAGCTTCGGTCGAGGATGTCAGAACAGGGCGTGTCAGCAATGCTTTTGTCAGACGGCGCAATGCCCGGGGGCGCTTTTGTCAGGGTGTCAGAGCCGAAAGTACCATCGACCAGGGGGCGCAGCGGCCAGGGTGCGCTTTGTCAGGTTGTCGAGCGGTAAAAGTGTCAGAGGCGTCCTTGTACTAGGTTGTTTGTCGTGACTGATGTGCCAAAGGGTGGCAGGAGTGTGGCGACGTAGGCGGCTCAAACACGACCCATCAGGCCGCACGGGGCGGTCGTCGGGTGACCTCGTTGTTTCCTGGGCGAACTAAGGAGGGAGGGGCGCCCCGTGGGCGGGCGCCGATCTCGGCGACCTGGCGCCCTATCTGCGGGTTACGGCAGACCACGGCCTTGACGGGCTTAGAAAGGCAGCCGGGTGGCGCACTGGTGAGGTCGGGACGCTGAGCCAGTCATCTTCCGTCAATCTGCATCACTGTCTTGGAGACGGAGGGGCGTGCTGTCGCTCGTCGGTAGTCAAAGTCAAGAAGTCGGACTGTCACGATCTTTAGGTCGTAACAATTGCCCTCGTCATTCAGGCTCGAGGTGGAAGCCCGGCTTGGCTCGGATGACGTATCATCTTCCCTCCCGGAAATGACGCGTTGGGTCTTGTACCGGGCTTGGAGGCGACGACGGTCTCGGGGCTCCCGTCCCCCTAGTCGTCATTATTGCGATAAGAAAGGGCGGGGGGTAATCAAAACGTCACTGCTACTGGGAGTGTGACGCATGGCGGAGGTGATCGGCGCATCAGTCGAGGCATCAGGGAGGCCCGGATGGGTGCCGTGTGGCGGCTTTTCAACGGTCGGGATGGCTTGCAGCTTTCTATAAGTGTGGGTAGGAGGTAATCGCTCGAAAGTTTCTCCTGATTTCGAATTTGCGCTTTCCCGTCTACGTTTATCGTTCGCCGACGTCGTCACCGTTGCACTCGTCGGAGATTCGCTTCCGGTCGTACCTGTAGCTCGGCTACTCTGCTAGGTATTTTTCTTGATCTTCCGACCGATGGCTTTTTGTTTGAGTTAGGTAGCGGTAGTAGGGTAGTAGAGGAAGAGTCAGTGGAAGAAGAGAGGTTGCAATGGATGTGGAGGCCTCAGAGGCAGAGGACGTGGCGAACAGATGTACCAAGGACGATTGAGGCCGTCCGGTGTAGGTTGGATAGGGTTAATATTAGGAAGATCTGGGTGCGGTTTGCCCGTCCGCCCTGTGAAATGCAGCTCCCCGGGCCCGAGGGGAGGGTATGTTGGCCCGGGGATAACGAAGTTGGGGTTTACACTCGGTCCTTCGAGTTAGGGCTCCGCTTCCTGGTCCATCCTTATCTCTTCCACCTTTTGAATTTCTTGGAGCTGCCGATCTTCGCGTTGGCGCCCTGCTCCTGGGGTTTGCTAGTGGGGTTTGTCGTCCTGTGACTCGCCAGCTCCCTGAGCCCGTCCCAGTGCTGTTCCAGCATTTCTTCGTAGTACGGGGTGCCAGTTGACGCGGGTAGGTGGATGGAGGATTTCTTCTTCGTCGTGATGCCGGTGGACGCGGTGCTGATGTCGAACTGGGTGGCTTTGAATCCTCTAGTGAATTAGTGGGTGAAGCTAACGGGTGACGACATGGCGAAGGCGCAGATTTTGGCGGAGCTACCTGAGGCGGACCGCCGATGGGCGAGCTTGACACAGGACGATCGGCTTGCCCAGGGTTTTTGGCCCCAAGGTACTTTGAATCTGGTGAGCTCTCAGGTAGGCTTACCCTTATCTCTCTCTCCCTCGCAGGTGAAGATGCAATGCTCTCATGGGAGGAAGTGCTGAGGGCTGCCGACGCGTCTGTTGCGAAGAAGACTGATCCTCTGGACAAGGGCAAGAGAGTGATGGGTGAGGAATGACAGGCAAGGTGGTGGCCCAGAAGTGAGACGCCGAGGTTCCGGTGGTGGAAGAGGCGAGCAGGAGGCGTCGGGTGTCCGAACTGGGTGTTCCTCCTCAGCGAACTAGCGGGGACGTGCCAGCGGGTCCGTCCAACCCTTACCCCGGCTTCTACGCGGGTCCCTTCCTTGGATAAGCCTCGCAAGGCGCCCCTCGTCCAGAAGTGGCCATATGTGATTCCTATGTGGGAGATGGAAAGAAAAGCGCATTCGGGTTGCGAGAGGGCGCTTGCCCACTTCAAGTTGACGAAGGATGGAAAGAAAAGCGCATTCGGGTTGCGAGAGGGCGCTTGCCCACTTCAAGTTGACGAAGGCTGAGGTCGAGGCTCTACCAAGCGAGGATCTCCACCGGCCGTCCTACCGGGTAAGCAGGAAAGAGTCAGTATTCGAGGTCGGGGTGGCGGCCCGTTTGGCGGAGTACTGTGTGCTACCGCGGGATCGTGCGTCCTTGACCAATGTGGGCTCGGAGCGGTTGTACGATACCGCGATATGGCACACTATGTAGGTAGGTCGCACTCCTCACTTCACCCTTGGAGTCTTCTTGCTGACGTCTGATTGCGTCGGGTTCTTTTGTAGGCGATGGCCACTATGGGGGCCTTGCAGCGCCGCACCCCGACGGTCGTACCAAAGGCTGCTCTCGAGCAGACGAGGGTCGATCTTAGTGAGGCGAAGAAGAAACTGCGAGAAAATGAGGCGTAGCAGGGGCGGGTCACGACGGCCTGTGACGTTCAGAGAGCGCGAGCTGAATACTTTGATGCGATGCTGGCCACGCTTGAGGCGGAGCATGCCGCGCTTGCCCGGAAGCTTCGTGAGGAAGAGGGTAAGAGGGAAGACCTTCTCAAGAGGCACGCCGAGCAGACGGCCAGCAAGAAATGTGTGATCGATATTCAGCAGAACAAGATAGCCGAGCTGAAGAAAGCGATTGAGGCGGAGAAGAAAGAGAAGATTGTCCTCAAGAAGCAGCTGGAGGAGAAGGGGGAGGTCGATCAGGCTGTGATTGAGGCCGCCGTTCGCCGCTACCAAGACGAGGAGCTCATCCCGATGCTGAAGGAGACGAGGGAGGCGGGCTTCTTCCGAGGGATGGAGGAGATGAAGGCCTGTCTGGCGAACTTGCACCCCTGGCTCAAAGCTGATTTCCCCAAGCTCGACGTGCCCTTGGCCCAGGAAGGAATGGAGGCGGGCGAGGGCGAGGTGACGAAGTCGAGGCGCTCTTAATGTAAGGAGAGTTTGTACGGCCGACCGTTGGCCGAGCCTGATGTCGTATTGTATTCTAGACGAGCTCTGTGATGTAGAAATGTTGAATAAATGAAATATACTTTTTGTTTTCCTTGTTGTTCTCCTTGTTGGTTACGGGGTCGGTGCTCTCGCCTAGGAATGAGTGATGAATGCCTCAAACATTCCCCATAGGATGAAAATTAGGACAAGGAATAGGGGAAAGTTGTGATGATATTAGTCCGACTAGGCTCTGAGCGCGACATTTAGGCGAACTTGGGGGTGAGCCGTCCCTCCCGGCATGACTTGCTGTTTAGAAGTTCGTCTCAGATCATTTCGTCGGTCCTCCCAGTGCCGAGCTGTGCTACTCAGTCCGCATCGGTAGCTCGGGCGTTGTGAGAGTGGCCGTATAGTCCAAGCGTCGGAAAAAGGCGGTAAGTTATTTCGAAAATCCCGCCCCCCCAAATCGCCGCCAAATCGCAGCCGTCGCTTCGACTTAAAGGCGGAAGGGTATCGAAGCGTCCCTACCGTTCCTCAGGCGATGCGTGGGGATGTGACCGCGGATGTCAGGCTAAGCGTCAGGTGGCCCGGATTGGCGACACGTGGCCGGGCTTGTGCGGCGGAGATTGGTGGGCGATTTCTATAAATAAGGGTGGGGGGCGTTGCGGAAGAGTTTCTCACTTCCGAAAATCCCCAGAGCTCTTGTCTGAGTTCATCGTCTTCGCCGCCACCAACGTCTTCGCCGGAGCTTGTGCCATCGTAGTCGTCGTCGTCGCCGACGTAGCTGGGATTCGATAGGTATATTTCTTTTTCTTTCTTTGAAATGGTTTCTTCATCCTCGACTCGGTTGTCGGGGTCGACAGATAGCTCCACAGCCGATTCGGTGGAGGTGGTGGGGGAAGTGTCGCCCGTGAGTCCGGGACGCGCCGGGAGCGTGGCAGGGGTTGATACCGAAGCTCGGCCGTCTGTGTCGTGTAGTAGGGACCCGAGGAAGGGGAAGGGGCCCAAGAGTTTCAAAGGCAAGAGCGTCCGCGGGAGTCCGCGTGCCCGTAGCTGAGGTTGGGGTCGTTCCGGCCGAGATAACGAGTCAAAGGTCCGTGGCGCGAACAGCCGTTATTTCCACGACGCGGTCGAAGTACCTCAGGCCACCCTATGCAGTCCGCTTGCCGACTGCTTCAGAGAGGGTATGCTTCGCAGGAGAGGGCAAACTCGGGGTTTACGTGGCGTGCTTTCAATAAGGATTGTGGTTCCCTCTCCACCCCTTGTACCATGAGATCCTGGACTTCCTGGGTTTGTCGCTCTTCCAGCTGATGCTGAACTCCATCAGCGCGATCGTGTGGTTCCTTGTTCTCTGTGCGAGGAACAATGTCAGTCCGACCCTCCCTCTATTCCGTTACTTTTTTGCGGTCAAGAGGTTGAGGTCATACTATTACTTATCGGCGAGGAAGAGCAATCCTCTCATTCGAGTCGAGATCTGCCGGGGAAGATTAAGGGTTGGTGAGAATCATTTGTGTTCGTCTCCCCGCCCGCCGGCGTAGCGCTGAAGTCGGACTGGGGCATGCATAATCCCGAGGCGAGGAAGGGAGTCCGTCTGAGCTAGGTGGAGGCGGAGCGGGCGATGCGGTTAGAGGCGGTATCCCCGGAGGGCAGGCAGTACGCTCGCCTTGCCAAGCCGGAGATGATTGCTCGATTCATCTGCCCCGAAGGTAACCTCAGTAATTGGCTTCCATTTCTAATTTGCTCACCCTGAACTCCTTCTCTTTCGCAGATTCGACGATGAGTTTATCCTTCGAGGACCTAGACAGGATGGCCGACGAGATGATGGCCGCAGAACAGGGGGCCGATGAACAAGTCGCTCAGCCGCCCGCCAGGAGCGACAAGAAAAGGTCAAGGGAAGGAAAAGAATCCAAGAAGGCCGAGAAACTCAGTAGGCCGGAGAAGACGAAGATGAAGACGAAGATGGTGTGGGGTCCTACCGTCGTTGAGGCTGGTGCTGGGGGACTGTTGACGGCATCGAGCACGCCGACATCCCCAGGCCATCGACCTCGAGGCGGGGGAGGCGGAGCCCGGTCATCCGGTAGGCCGAGTGTCTCCGAGTAAAGGCGCGCCTCGGGGGCGGGCCGCGTCCTCGTCGACGCCTAATCCGGCCTCGGTCCCTCAGGGAGGCCCCGTAGGGTCGAGCTCGGGGGTTGGGTCGACCACCGAGGAATCTTGGCCTTATGGCTGCCCCGGTTCGCTCTGGAGAGGCCCGCCCACCCGAGTTGCGAGGAGAAGCTGGCGACGTTTCGGTCGAAGAAGGCCGATGTTGACAAGTTTTCGGCGGACGCCCTCTTGGATGCGACCTACCCTGTGGGAAAGGACGAGTCGGTCTTCGACGAGGCCGGCGTGGCGGCGAGGATCACTGAGAACTGCCAGCTGCCCAGGGACAAAGAATCCCTGTCTCACGTTGGTTCGGAGCGGCTGAGAGCCACCGTGACCTGGCATCTTGCGCAGGTATGTTGCCGGACTATTCTGTGGGTGTCTTAATGTTTACCGCTGTCGAACCTAACTTTCCTTTGTTCGGTCGTACATGCCACTGCTTAGATGGTCGCCCTTCAGCGCCGCACCTCGGCCATCGTCAAAGCAGAGGCCTCGGTCGCGAGGATGAAGGGGAGCTTGACCAAGCGAAGTCTAGGTATGCCAAGTTGAAGAAGTCGTATGCCCAGCAGCGGACGTCGATCGAGGAGTACCAGGCGCATGTGGCGGAGCTGGAGAAGCAGATCGCTGCCGGACTCGTCCGCCAGACCGAGCTGGAGAACGAGGCCGAGCAGGGTTGGATCCGGATGGTCGAACTGTAGAGGCAAGTAAATGGCGTGAAGGAGGAGCTATTGATGAGGCTAGAGGAATTCCGGCAGTTCCAAGTGAAGACCTTCACTCCCAGTTAACACAGGCCAAGAAAAAAGCGCGGGAGATAGGCCGGGGAAGGACTGGAGAAGGGCCGAAAAGAAGGGTGGGAGGCATGCCTCCAGAGGATCACGGAAAGGGCCCGAGCTCTCCAGCCTCCGCTCGAGGTTGATTTCGAGGCGCTGGCGGCGTTAGAGGGGGAGGAAGAGGAGGAAGAGGTAGCCCCCAAGGTTTGCCGAGTGACGATGGAGAATGGTGCTCTGAGGGTGACCCGAGGAGCTATGATCATGATGACAGGGAAGCAGAAAGGCAACTTCTATTACTTGAATGGTTCGTCGTGATTGGCACAACAGCTCTGACCCATGAGGCCAACCGAGACGACTTGCTTTTTTGGCACATGCGTCTGGTCATGTTGTCAAGAAAGCTTTGCAGAAGCCGATCAAATGAGATCGTCTGGAGGGAGCCTAGATTGAGAAGATCGAGTTCTGTGAGCATTGTGTCTGGCAAAACATACACGTGCTTCTTTTGGGACGACCATACATATTACGAAGGGAGCGCTTGACTACGTACATACCGACGTATGTGGGCCGAGTAGGTCGGCCTCATTGAGAGGTAAACACTATTTCGTATCATTTATTGATGATTTCTCTCGCATGGTTTGAGTGTTTCCTTTGAAGACAAAAGACCAAGTTCTAAACACTTTCATAGAGTGAAAGAAGCTGGTTGAGACTCAAACAGGTCGGAAGGTCAGGCGGATTTGATGTGACAACGGTGGAGAATATAGATCGGACCTCTTCCAAAAGTTCTACAGATCGGAGGGGATTCAGAGGCACTTCATCGTGAGTAGTACGCCGCAGCAGAACAGAGTAGCTGAAATGATGAATCAAACTTTGCTGGAGAAAGTCCGATGCATGTTGTCTACAGTCGACCTACCGAAGGAGTTCTGGACAGAGTCCCTGCATATGCGACCTACTTGGTCAATCGGTTATCATCTGCTGCACTGGAAGGAAGATCTTCTTTGGAGGTCTGGTCGGGAAAGCCAGTTTTTGACTATGAGTCTGTGAATATGGGGCAGTCCGAGCTACTATGCAGTGAAGGATGACTAGCTCGATGCTAGAGCTAAGAAAGTTATCTTCTTGGACTTTAGCAATGGTGTTAAGTGATACAGACGATGGTGTTTGACACAGAAGAAGTTGATTATGAGGAAAGACGTAATGTTCGAAAAGTCAGTGTTACTGAAAGAGCATGAACCAGTGGTGGAGACCAAACAGACACAGATGAAGCAGGTCTACTTGGAAGTGTTTATGGTCCCAAATAGCTCGACTACTGACTCAGGCCGATCTACACCAGAGGCTGCAGACGACATACTCCAAACATATGCTGGTGATGTTGGTGGTTCAAGCTTGGATGATGGAGATAGCCTGGCTCCACAGACTGCACAGCCGAAGGATTCCATTGCAATGTCGAGACCGAGTCGTGAGATACGAAGACCTGCACGATACTCGGAGATGTTCCCATTCGCTTTTTCTGCTGTAAGTATAGACATACCCCACGTCTTTCAGATGTGTGGAGCATTCTGAAGACACAGAGAGGTGGAGGAAAGCGATGGATGAGGAGATGGAATCGTTGAGGAAGAACGAGACATAGGATCTGGTGGAGCTTTCAGAAGGCAAGAAGGCAATAGTGTGTAAATGGGTCTGCACCAAGAAGGACGGAGCTGAAGCTGGAGAAGTTTGCTACAAAGCTCGCCTTGTAGCGAAGGGCTATGCACAACGGGAGGACATCGACTACAATGAGGTTTTCTCTCCGGTAGTGAAGCATTTCTCGATTCGGATCTTATTGGCATTAGTGGCTCAGCTCGACCTTGAGCTGGTTCAACTAGATGTTAAGACGCCATTTTTACATGGAGAGCTTGGGGAGGAGATCTATTTGACTCAGCCCGATGGCTATGATAGCGACGATGGGCTTGCATGTTGGCTGAAGAAGTCGCTCTATGGGCTGAAGCAGTCACCTAGATAATGGTATAAGCGTTTCGATTGCTTTATGATGAATGTTCAAGGGTATGTTCGGAGCCCCTATGATCTTTGCATGTTCTTTCGAGAATTGGATGATGGGTCCTTCATTTACCTCTTGCTTTATGCCGATGATATGATCATTGCTTCTTCAAATAAAGAGGAGATTCAGAGATTGAAGTCTGTGCTAAGTTGTACATTTGAGATAAATGATCTAGGCGAAGCACATCGGATTTTTCGGATGGAGATCACAAGAGATCGAAGTGTATGTAAAGTTCATCTTTCACAAAGTCGCTATGTGAAGTATGCAATACAGAGATTTGGTTGTAAAAGTATGAATCCCGTAGTTACTCTGCTCGAACCTCACTTCAAGCTCTTCAAGCTCTGTGCCGATCATTGTTCGAAGAACGAAGAAGAGAAGAAGCTCATAGAGAGCGTACCATACACCAATGCGATAGTAGCCTTGATGTATGCTATGGTATGTATCCGATCCGACCTATCACATGCAGTCAGCATTGCGAGTAGATACATGCATAATCCGGGAAAAGTACACTGGCGAGCTGTTCAATGGATACTTAGATACATCAATGGCACAGTTGATGTCGGATTGACTTATAGCCAAGGAGATGAAGGTCTGCAAGCTATTGGCTATGTTGATTCTGACTTTGTAGGCAAGCTGGATGAGAGGGGATTCATGACAGGCTACGTCTTTAACCTGTCAGGAGCTCCGATCTGTTGGCAAAGTATACTTCAGTTTACGGTGGTCATGTCTACTACGGAGACAATACATGGCATTGACTGAAGCAATGAAGGAGACGATATGACTGATGGGCGTGATGGATGTTTTGGGAGTCTACTATAAAGTATGACCTCCATTGTGGTAGCCAGAGTGCGGTGCACTTGGCTAAGAATCAGGGTTTTCATGCCTGTACCAAGTATATCGATGTGAAGTACTACTTTGTCTGAGACTATATGGGAGAAGAAGATGATAACATCAATTTGTTGAAGATCAGAACAGATGAAAATCCGACAGACATGTTGACTAATGTGTACGTCAGCCAAGTTCAAGCACTGTTTGGACTTGCTTAATGTGGTTCTGAGATAAAGTCAATGGTGGCTCCAGTTGGGGGGCATTTGAGGCTCGATAGAGCCAGTTGAGCCTGGAGGGGCTTTGAGCTCTTCGGAGCAAACTTGGGGGAACACCAGATGTGATTCTACCGAGGTGGTGTATTGACGGTCGACTGTGTGACAGGCCTAAATCTCGCTAAGGTGGAGATTTGTGAAAGTTGGCTCGATTGAGGTGCTGAATAAGTATTTGCTCGGAAGCCGAGCTACCTTGTGCCGAGCTGGCTCGGTTGTGCTTAGATCCGATCTATCTGATTCTGCCAAGTCAAATACAAGTATGCCGAACAATTGGACTTCGACGGTGCATTTGATTCTCGGTTCGGATGATCGGCAACTCATAGATCGGCAGCTCATAGCTCGGCTCGGCACTTCATTTGCTCGGTCTTTAGTGGGAAGCTCGGCAGCACGGAGGGGGTCCATCGTAGGACGCGCCGTCCTACTCGTAATAGAGTTGCTATTGGATACGAATTTCGTTAAAGTCGGGATTCGTATCTATTGGGAATCTCTCCTCAATCATGACACTTATTGTACCCCAGGGCTGTATATAGGGTGTTTTAGACGAGAGTTTCAGTGGTGGAATATAGAGAGAGCTTTGAGACGTCTTAGTGAGAGCCAACTTCAAGAGATTGTTGAGAGCTTTTGGAAAGAATTTGTGTGCTTCTTCTTCGTTGTGAAGAAAGAAGTCATTCTTTCCTTTCATAATAAAGCTCATTGGTGTTTCATTGACCGGTCGACGGCCTAAAGTTGCTATCTTTCATAATGCTCTATATGTGATTGTTTGTTGCTCGTCCTCGTCTCGATCGTCTGATGGTCCTAGTCTTCTGCGCTTGTGCACAACAGTTTCTAGCTTTGCATAACATTGGTACACTGTCTAAATTGGATGAAGGATTGGATTTTTGAGCCATATGGCAGATGAATTTAGGCGTATGGTAGTGTTTGTCATCGAACTTCTATCGGTTTTCCTTGATATTTATATGCATTTTAGCACTGTAATTTTGTTATAGGCTCTAGCTTCAAAAAGTTCATGAGTTCTACTACTTTATACCTGAGAAAATTGGACATTTTTTTACATAATTGAGAAGCTATTTTTAAGTTGGTACAATAGTTTTGTGACAAACCCAATATTTGGTGCAAGATGATGAAAATGGATTCGTGTTTGCAAGTTCATATAATGAAAATGTATATTTCAGTTTAAATGGTTAATTTTTCATAGAATTCGGTGATAGGGTTGCGGTTTGCTGCCATGCCCATGCACAGTAGAATTTCGTGTTCTACACTATTCATTTCCTAAAAAGGTGAATGTGGAACAGTTTGGTGATTTTCTAATATATGAGTTATGTTGATGGAGATTATACCATATTTGGGAATGGGAATTGTGTTGTAACATTTGGGTTAATGGAACAAATGGAAGAAGCTCTATTAGTTTAAAGGAATAGAGTTTTGATAATTTAGGCGAAGTAGTTGAATTTACTTGATTCTTAATCTTCCTCGTTTTGATGGTTTTAAGTGTAATGCTTTGATGGATAGTTTGGATGTTTTGTTGTGATTTTAGATCAACGTCGCCCTTTTGACGGAGGCAGGTGGACTTGAGTTATATTTGGGTGGTTAATCAGGTTGAAATCTTTTCTTTTTGTAGGCGAGGGCTTGAAATCTGGTGGTGAATTCAAATGGGAACCTCCTCAGGTGCAAATTTCAACCATCAGCCACAACCGAAGATGCTACCCCCACGCCAGCACCCAAGACCTGGCCTACAGGCGTCCCTATCCCTAGCTTCTTCAGATGCCGCGGAGCCATTATCTAACTCTGACCAAGGTCACGACTCACCTTCTGATAGCACCAGCTCAAGAGAAACATGGCCCATTGAAGGCAACCACTCCAACTCCATTGTTGTAAAGAAATTAGACAAAGAAAAGGAAGGGGAAAGTGAATACCCTGAACCTCCGGTCATTCGCAGGGTCTCTACCGTGAACAAGTTATCACTTCGTGAGGTAGCTCGGGAGCGAGTTAATGTGATTGCTGATAGAATGATGGTTATGCCCACTGAGCTCTTGGAAGAGCTTAAGAGTGAGCTTCGGATGATTCTTGAAGGAACTGGAGGAAGTCAGAATAGAGAGGAGTTCCTAAATCTCCAACATTTGGTTCATGGAAGGTCAGAATTGACAGAGAAAACCCTTGTCAAAGCTCATAGAGTGCAGCTTGAAATATTAGTGGCGATCAATACAGGAATCCAAGCATTCCTTCATCCAAGCATCAGCCTTCCTCAGAGTCATCTCATTGAGGTTTTCTTGTACAAGAGGTGTAGAAACATTGCTTGCCAGAGCCATCTCCCTGCAGATGGATGTAGCTGCGAGGTTTGTACTAATAGAAATGGTTTTTGCAATCAGTGCATGTGTGGCATCTGTAATAAATTTGATTTTGAGATCAATACTTGCCGTTGGATTGGTTGCGATGTGTGTGCCCATTGGACCCATACAGATTGCGCGATGCATGTCGGTCGGATTGGGATGGGGCAGTCTGTTAAGGGTGGAGCTGGCCATCCTGAGATGATCTACAAGTGCATAGCATGTAACAGGACGTCTGAGCTGTTGGGATGGGTTAAAGATGTGTTTCAACATTGTGCTCATGGATGGGATAGAGAAGCCTTGTTACGAGAACTTGAGCTTGTCAATAAGATCTTCCGTCTGAGTGAGGATCCAAGAGGGAGGAAATTGTATTGGAAGTGTAGTGATCTCGTAGAAAAGATGAAGAGCGGTGCCACAGCATCCACAGCATGCAGGATGCTGATGTTGCTTTTCCAAGGTAAGTCATTTCTTTTTCGTGTCAATTTTTTTTCTATTTACACAAGAGAACTGAATATTTTTCAAAATGGAATATATTCTGTATTCCTTAATATTTGCTTTCCTTATATTTCCAGCTGATTGCTTTCAATCATTGCACTAGCAACTCTATTCTCTTTTAGCTGATATCTCTGCTATTTGCTTTCCAACCTTTATTTTTGTTATTCTGTTTTCCTTTGTCATACCATATGTTTTAGTCCCTGTATGGCAGCCTCCCATTATGCTTCTGTTAGTAAAATTTAAGGCTTTCTTTTTTCGTTGTATAATTGCAAGGTAGAAAGTAGTGCATCATGAATTTCTTCTTCAAAGTAGAAGGGCTTAAATGAATCTGTCATGCCAAGTTAATTTATTTATTTGATAACTACATCTGGATGTGTGACAAGCTTTTGGACTGGTAGTTGCAAAAATCCATTATATATGCTACCAGAATGGTAATTGATGAGACCATGCCGTCATGTGCAAAATGGTCAAAAGATAGCCGGTAAATCTGTAGTGTTTTATTTACTAATAGTTTTAGATACATATGAAGGGACTTCGACCCATTGATTCAATCACATACACAAAGAAATGAGTCGGACGATCAGTAGAGATGATGGAACCAAGGCCCATTTTCCCTTTCACATTCAGACAATAAGATCAAATAAAGTGTCTATTACAATTAAGGTATTATTTATCGGGTTTAAATTATGTAATTAGTTCATGTGATTGGAATACTCCTGAGGCTTGATATAATTAGTTCATGTGATTGGAATACTCCTGAGGCTTGATGTTTAAAAAAAAGATCTTATGAATTTAGTGAACCTAAGGGGGGAGAAAATCTTAAAACATTACTGTGGATCCTGTTTCACTACTATCTGCAACCAGTGTTCAATAAAGTAATGCTGTTGAACTATATTAGAGTGTATGATAAAATGAAGGGGTTTTCAACTATCTGTCCCTTAAAAAAATGCTTATATTGATATTTATCACTTAAATATGGGAATTTTCTCCCAAGTCCCTCAAATTTTAAACTTTAAACTTAATAGTCACACTCTCTGATTTTCTGTTAAAATCTAATGGAAGATGGAATATTCTGGTATATGCCGGTTAGGGCTTGGGAGGTTTTTGGTTGGGGGGTCAGGGCGGCTCACGAGGAGGAGGGGGAGGCGGCGCCGCCTCCTTCCTGTCATTTTTTGGGACGGCGGCGGTGACACTGCCTCCTCCCCCTCCTAAACAATGGATGAGGGGGAGGAGGCGCCACCACCTCTCTACCCACAAAAAACCGAAGAGGAGGGGGAGCAGGTAGTGTTGCCGCTGACTCCGACCACCTCGTCTGTTTTTGCGGGAGGAGGAGGCGCCGCCTCCTCCCGTCATTTTTTGGGGCGGAGGAGCACCGCCTCCGCCCAGCCCAAAACCGACGAGGGGGTGATTTGGGGTTGGTTAATTGCTAATTAATGTTTAATTCTTTATTAATTAACTATAATCAGTATTTAAGCATTAATTAATCTATGTTCGGTTAACTCTTTAACCAAATATAGGATGGATGAACTATTAAGGTTAACGTTTAATATTTGAAAGACTTGGGAGCAAATACACATATTTATTTAAGGGGTAAATATCAAATACGCATTTTTATGGGATGAATATGCGAAAACCCTAAAATGAATGAGAAATTCTGTCCTTTCAGATTTTTCCATCAGACCCTTTTCTGCCCTTTTTTTTAAAATTAAAATGGGATTTCTTCTTATTCTTTTACTATATTTGTCTTTCAACTTATTAAGTACCACTTCCTATTTGAAAACTATCAAGCAATCTCTTGGAGAGATTTTAATGTTAGCATGCATTATGTTCGTATTAGACTATTATGTTCCAACTTTCTTTTTCTTCTTCTTCATTTCTATATGCTTGTTCCTTGCAAGCGTCAATTCCACAGTTGATGCCAATGTTTTTGGGTGAAATGCCAACCATTGTCTTTGTACAACTGGCTACAATCATAACAGGAACATGCTCTACATCAAGGTAGAGAGGGAGGGAGGTAGGGAGATAGTTATGATGTCAAATCATGCCTGCCTTCTTTCCTGGTACCAATTAAACATATGAGTAACAATGTAACATTAATGTTTTGTCCAGGGAATACTCTGCCTGCTCCTCATGCAGGTCTCCAAGCATACCTAGTATTCTTGTTGGATTCCGAGATGTTATGAATTAATCTTTTGCACCAGATGATAAATTATCCTTACCACCCTGATGTTTTAAGTAATGAGTACCATAATTATGTTTTTTCAGCTTATAGACATTGTTGCTGCTTTGTCTCTTGGCTTTCAAGCAGTGTTCTAAATATCGATCCGATATCCGATATATCGGTCGCAATATCGGAATTATCAGTGGGCCGATACGATATAGACTGTTTTATTGCGGTTTCCAATATTCGGAAAAATATCGCCGATATATCCGGTTTGGGGCGATATTGCGGCCGATATTTCCTTTTTGAAATATAGGCCGATATTCATTGTTTATTTAAAGTCCGGTTAGCGGGTCGGATCACTGAAAAGTGGATCTGACCCAACCAAAATCCTTCAGTTAAAACAGGAGACCAGCATGGTTTTTGGGAGAAAATCGCGAGTTTGCCCTAATCACCCATCAGCTCCTGATGTTGCTCTGCTCCTCACGTTGCTCTGCTCCTCATGCCGCTTCGGTCATCCCCGTCAGTCAAACTTTTCCGGCAAAAGTCGACCGCGGTTTGCCGTTCGGTGTTCAATCGTTGCAAGAGAGGGTTTTCCGATCAAGGTAAGTATTCGTTCCCTTTTTTCTTCTTTTTTTTATTTTTTTATTTTTTATTCTTTTCCTTCTAGTTTGGGTTTTTTAAGTTGATTGAGCTTCGATATTTAGTCAATATCACCGATTTTTATGTTTAACGAGAGAAGCATAACCAAAACATACCTTTAGTTGAGTTAGTATATTATATATCTTCTTAGATATATCTATGCTTGCATGTCACCATTTTAAGCCTCCGATATGACACTCCGATATTTAGTCAATATCCCCGACATATCTCCGATATTCGCAATCCGATATCAAATTTCCTAGGCCGATACACGGTCGATATCCGATATTTAGTACACTGCTTTCAAGATTAATGGAATTTGTGCTGGATTTTGAGAATATCTTCTTTTTGGACTGGAAAATTGTGTCCATCAGACTTCAGAGTTCATTTGGTTGTGGAACTCTGGTTGAAAGTAATAAAAAAGGAGTAAATTACCTATTTATTGCACTTATTATTTCTGATATGACTGTAGATGTGGAAAGCTAAACATATGAATTAGTGAAATGTTAGACTTGTATTATGTTGCTATTAAATTTTAATCTATATTGTCGTGAGGCTTTTGCATGTCCCCTCTTGTAGGTTGCTTCACTAGTTCATAGTACACAAAAAATTGCATGGCCCGAGGAAAAAGAAGAAGGAAGTGGTCATCTTGATTCTTTCATCATAGGGTTGTATGGTAATTATTGACTGCATGCTGTGATAAATTCTTAGTTCATTTGGTTGCAGTGAGATGCATTGCACATAATAACCTTGTTTTAACCGTTGTTTGTGTAAACAAGTATTCAACAATACTTTTCCCATCTGAATTACTTCATAGTTTGGTCTTATGCAAAGTTGAGACCATCATATAACCATGAGACCATCATATAACCATGTAGCCCTACTGGCTACTGGTCATGTTATTAGTTTCTTCTTTCGGCCAGAGCAAGTGGAAGCATTTACTAGGTTTTCATAAATTGTTCTTTTTCACATCCAGAGTGACATCAATTTCTGATCTAGAGCTAATGATGCACCAGCATTGTTTCTTGTGGGCTAGTGATTTTTCGTTATTATGATCTTCCATCGTTGTTTGTAAGTTTTATCCTTGAGGTCTTGCCAAATGCCAAGTTTTTTGGGAAGTAGAATACACCTAACTCTGAAAGGAGGTAAGACCTGTCAGCATTACTTTTTTGGGTTCTTCCATGTGGTAACCCCGCTTTAATTTGGCATGGCATCCACGAAACCTCTGGAGACTGGTTGGTAGAGATCATATCAAAAAATTTAATTTTAATTTTAATTTTATTTTGAGTTTAGAGTCTTTATATATTTTGAGTCTTTTTATTTGTTTTTAAGTATTTTAATGTTTAGTACTTCCTCGGATATGTAAATAAGAGTGTTGAGTTATAAGCATATAAAAGGCTCTAGACTTGTTTTATTTTCGATCGATGAATCAATGAAGAAATCAATGAAAAATTTCGACAAACTTGAGAAAGGTTCCCTTCCTACCTGGTGAGAAGCCTCGAAAACCCTTGGTGAGAAGCTACGAAACCCTAAGTTATCTATTTTTTCTCCAAATCCTCCATCAAATATTCTACCAAATCCCTAAATCTATCCCGTCTTATATCAATTTGGTATTAAAGCCGAAGATCACATATTCGATGTTTTCGATCTCAGATCCACTCAAAAAAGAAAGTAATCGTGAAAACCATACCAGCCGCCCTTACCGAACAACCATTCTGCACGTCCTCCTTGATTCTCGCTCTCTCCCGTCGATCTGTTTTTCACAAAAATGCGATAAAGAGGAACTATATAGAGAGTACTTACCTGGGCAAAGCTTTACTCAGCACATCCAGCTTGAAGGACCGCTTCTCCTGTTACATCAGCCATTCATCGACCTCTAACTGTATCGCGAACCTCCAACGTCGCCTATAGCACCACTCCGGCTACGACACCATGCTGCGTATCGCAAACATCCAAGATCTTTGGACATTTGCCGTCATCGTTGCCGGTGATGGTACCACACCGCGTATCGCAAACCTCCAAGTTCTTTGGACATTTGTCGTTGACGTTGCCGACGGCTTAGGAGATCAACCCAACCAAAAGTTGCGTAATCTCCGGGCAAGCTCACAAAGACATGTTTGGCGACGAACCGTTGTCAGAATCGACGGAAAACATCGTCGGTGACGATCGAGTCAACTGTGCTATAGAGTTGGCTCGATCGAGCCAATCCCGACGACAAGCTGAGCCGTTGGTTCAGATACTATTCATTGCTCAGGGAGAGCCGACCCTGAGCCGGCTAGCCGATCACTGAGCCGGCTCGTCCCGAGCTGTTGACATGCTCAACCAGCTCAACAATAAGCCATCTCATTTTCTGGCAAATTTTGAGCTAATTTTCTGAAATTTTTACATTGTATGCTCTTTTGAAGTTTCTGGATCTGTTTAAAGCCCAAATTCATGTCAGTAGGTAGCTGACTCAACCAACTACATAAGATAAACTCCATACAAGAATATCTATCCTAAATTATGGGGTATTATGATCACTACGATGATGATTACTACAAGGACTATTCTCCTCGAACAATGTATGATCGGGTCATATACTTCTATGCCTTCGAAGACATGTATGGATTTGATGATTGGAAATCTTATATAGAATATTTCTTCACCTGTTGTCAGAAGATCTCATGCATATCACACAATTAAAGGAGAAGGAGAAGCATGATCTTGGTATATGAAACTTACATGTCATAGTCGTCGATGGTCAGTGTGTCTTCAATATCGCTATTCTTCCAAGGCTTAATATATTCGGCATGCGTCCTAACGATCTTCAAGCCCAAAAGTAGAGATATTGCCAAATAAAGAGAAACAAATCATTCAAGAGGTGGAACAATGGTGAAAAAACTACAGAGTAAACTCAAGGTAGAGCCATCCAACACCTGCGGCAGAGTATGATATTGATCATAAGACGAGGCCAGATTCTGACCCAGAGATTGAGACAATGCTTGTGCTTGAGCCTGAATTATAGTCTGAGCCCGACTGGAGCCTAAGTTAGTTTTGGAGCCCCAGCAAGAGCCCGAGTCCGAGCCTGAGTCAGAGCTGGAACCAGAGCTTAATCCCGCACCGCAATATCAGCCATAGGCCTATATAGAGCCATCTATTAAACATGCATCTAAATTGCAGTTGAAGCACAGTTGAAGTTGATTGAGCACATCAAAGTCATTATAACAGATCTTCCTCTTACTAACAAACAGATCTTATATGTTTTTCTATCTTTTGTGAGTGGATAGAAATTTTTGGAAGACGTGCTTCTACCAATCTGCATCATGTCACACTTTAGAGTTCGTAGACGCGTCTTTTTCAACTACAAGAGACGAGTGATTACTGTTGAGCTGTGCTACTTTTGTCGTTCTTCACCAGGTGGTGAAGTTCTCAAGACAGAGAGAATGATATGGATCAGATCATCATGACTTTTTATTTTTATTTTTATTTTAGAGTCTTTAGGTATTTTGTGTCTTTTTATTTATTTATAAGTATTTTAATTTTAGTAGAGTTGTAAGCCTATAAAAGGCCATTGACTTGTTTTATTTTCAATCGACGAAGAAACCAATAGAAAAATTTCCACAAATATGAGAAAGGTTCCACTCCTTGGTGAGAAGCCATGAAACCCTTGGTGAGAAGCCAATGAACCATAAATTATCTAGTTCTTCCTCAAATACTCCACCAAATCCTTAAATCTATCCCGTTCTACGCTGGTGTTGTAGCAAGTAAGACAATATCATTTTCTGTTAAGAGACATGTATATTTGCTTACTAATTTCATATGTATGAAACATCCTATTGTAGATATTTTAGAAATTGATATTGAATTGTACCAAGGGTTACCCTTAGCTTGTTTGCTTATCTGTCTACAAAATATGTCATTTATGTAACTTCTTGCTTCTTATTCTTCAAATTAAAATTATGTTGGTTTTCATTTGCCTGAACCTTTTTTCCTCCCCTTTCCTTGACTCTATGGATGTCCCTCATTGTTTTGATGTACTATTTCACATATTACTGAGATGTGTTGCTGGTGCAGAATGAGCTTTCATAGTTTCACATAAGTAATCTTTGCGGGCTTTTTAGAAGTGGTAATTGAACAATTCCTCCAAATCTGAGTTTTCTTGGTGGTTTGAGTTTCTTTATCTTGGTATCTTAGCCGATAAAGTTATAATAGACATTATTTAAACCATTAGTTTTCAAAACATTCAAGCTTCTTTCTGCTGGGCAAGTACATCGACAATGCTCGAGTTTCTTTGATCGATGCTCACAACCAAAATTAGCTCAAATAATCGGAAGAAGCCCTGGTAGTATAGATTTAAATTGTCGTAAGACATGTCATAACCATGATTGCTGTTTTCATGCTTTTCCAAGTTTATGGTATCATGTTTATTATCTGTCGGGGCATCTAGTTCGGCCACAAGAAACCAACGACTCATTTGATCTGAAACACTGGCTTGCCTCGTGTTCAGAGCTCGAGATAGACTTTACAAAGAGCCTCACCGAAACTGAGGATTCAAGCCGCCTAATTGCCCCACAGGAAGCATGCAACCGAATTGCAGAAGTTGTTCAAGAAGCTGTGAGAAAGATGGAGATGGTGGCAGAAGAGAAACTACGAGTGTTCAAGAGGGCACACCTGGCTCTGGAAGCTTGTGACCGCGAGCTTGAGGACAAAGCCCGAGAGGCGGCAGAACTCAAGAGGGAGAGGCAGAGGAAGCAGCAGCAGGTGGAGGAGCTGGAAAGCATTGTGAGGCTGAAGCAGGCCGAGGCTGAGATGTTCCAGCTAAAGGCCACTGAGGCCCAACAAGAGGCTGAGAGGCTGCAGACAATTGCCCTTGCAAAGTCTGAAAAGGCCGCTGCCGAGCAGGACTATGCTAGCATGTATCTCAAGCGCCGGTTAGATGAGGCTGAGGCTGAGAAGCAGTACCTCTTCGAGAAGATTAAGCTGCAGGAGGGCCAGCGAACTCCTCAGGTCGGTAGCAGCAGTGGGGGAGGGATCGGTGGTGGTGGTAGCGGTAGTGAGACGCTGATGTACAAAATTCAGGACCTACTTAAGAATGTATACAATGCAAGTCCAAAGGCTGACGGACAGCAGCGATCAAAGTGACCGTTGCAATCTCGCAGCTCTGCGCCTGGAAGATGCACTGTTGGTTATCTTTTCCCTTTTTTTAAGTTACTGTTTTATTGTATAATGTATTCCATGCTTTGCTTAATGCTTGATTGAAGGAATGTTAGTTCTTCATCACTGTTGTCAAAATGAGATGTTCTTGTTGAAATACTTTGAGCGAAAGCTCTCCCTGAACAAGCGGAAGATTGGCATGTAAAATTGGGAGGGGCTTTTATATTTACGCATGGCAATATTCTGCTATTGAATTGTTATGTAAACATCCTCACAGCTAAAATTTTGAACAATGCATTCTTCCTTCAAATGTGAGGAGGTTGCGAGGTACCATCAGAAGCATAATGAGTTTTGGTATTATTCTGCATGTGTGAGGGATGGAATCCTGGTCACTGTGTGCTGCAGGCATGCAACCAAGTGCTGGCCCCCCACAATGTCTCTGATGAACACTGGAAACAGTTCTGCTGCAGGGTTTGAGCATCCCAAAGAAGCAAAGCATGCGGACAACCTCTCTGGGAGATGCTATCCTACGACTTCATACCCAGTCCAAATGCAGGACATTGGGTTGAGCTGGCCTTGACTTGAGGGTATCTTTGTGTCCTTCAATGTTCTTGAAGACTTGAAATTCTTGGAGATTGTCTTATGAGTTCCCCTACCGTTTTTGTTGGACATTGTGTATGTGCCTTAATTCACCTTAAAAATTACTCTTTTAAGGGATCTTTTTTTATATTTCATTATAGTTTTACTCAACTTAACTACTGCCATATTTTTAAGGGAATTGATTTGCGCACCCACCGTTTTACTACGCGCACATACCTCTTATTTACAAGTTTGTCACTGAAATTACTCATTGCGCATTCCTAGGGCCAAATTTTCGAACATGCCACTGGATGTACGCGGTAAGTAAAACGGCCGCTCCAAAGGCGAACGACAGCGGGCGGCGGCGACGCTCCTTCGTCCGACCCCGCCAGACACACCTCCACCTCCACCGACCTCCCGAGCCCACCTCTCCCTCTTCCACAGCCCCCTCTGCCGACATTCCCAGCACACCCCCAATTCGACCTCCCAGCACCCTCGCCCTCTTTCACACTGCTCATTCCAAACACTAGTAAATCGTCGTTGGAGTCCTCATCGACAGTGGCTGAAGGGGGGTCGGAGTTGCAGACGAGGGTAAAAGAGGAATACGTGATGTCTGTGCATAATGTAGTTCAATGGCAAACTTGTAAATAAGTGGTATTTGCACAGTAGTAAAATGGTGGGTGCGCAAATCAATTCCCTATTTCTAACTCTTTTTCACTTTCACTCCTAAAACTTAATTACAGAAGTACCAAATAAAGTTAGTCTGGCTTTATGCTGACATGCTCATTAGGAGGATGCCCACAGCCACATCCATCCACATCACATCATGTGTACTATATTTCTGTGCAATGACTCAAAGCATATCTCTTTTCCCCTTCTTTCCTTAATTATTTACAAATAAATATTCTACTTTGTTATGAGTGAGGAAGACTTATGCTCTCCCCTTCCTCATTATCCACCATAACACCCCACTACCATGTAGTGGGTGAACCCTTCGGCACTAGGTGTAACCTCCTATACTAAGAATGAATAAAAGGATACAATGGGCTATTGCCATGGTTGCTCTTTCTCCAAACACAGTATTAGTACGAAGCTCTAGGAAAAAAAATTTTGAGCCACAAAATTTTATTCCACTCCCAACATATTTTTCCCTCTGGCAAAGGAATGTGGTTGTTGCAGCAAAGTTTTTGCGACGACGGGCCATCGATTACTTGCAAGGCATTGCGGGAGCGTGGATTTTTTCTAGCTACGGATTTTTTGGTTCTTCCGTAGATCATTGATCTAGAGGTATACTTCTTTTCCCGTAGATATAGATTATGAACCATAATTTTTTATTACATATGCATGTTGCTTGTAATAATCAAATCAAAATACAAATAAAAACTATTTTATTACAAACAAAAAAATATCTCCATTATTTTCTTCATCTCTGTTGATGACCAATCCGCATGAAGCGACATGACATAGGATTTTCCGGCTATCGCCCGAAGCGATCGCTTGCCCGGAATATGTTGCTGGAAATTAGGATAGATTTACATGCTCATTATTTTGTTTATTCCTCTTAATCTAGAACTGATATTGTTCTGAAAATTTTATGGCTAAAGGTTTGGATTATTTTCTACAACTTTCATGTTGTGAACTTTGTCTAATTCGGACTGTAAATAGGAGTAAGAATTTAATCTTTCCAACATGTCTGATTTTATCTAGTTTGGATACCTTTCACGAAAACAGTGATCAGTCCCTCAATACTTGATGAAATTTAGTGTTCTTGATCTCGTTGGAAAGATAACTTCAAGATCTACAACTTTGTAGTTTTTGACTTTTGCTGAATTGAACTGAAATTAGGAGTAATTAAGTCATGAAGTCAATGCAGCTTCTGTTTTCAATTCCAGCACATGTACACTTTGGCGTAAATTCCGTAGAAAATAGAATACTCATCTAAACTTCATAAAAATTGATATGTGAACCTAGGACACCTATATGTACAACTTTAATTTATATTGAATTGTCACATTCTGTACAAAAATATGGAGGAATTTGCTGTTAAACCTGACTGTTATGAAATTTTCAGCCTAGCTGAAATTTATGGAGTTGGATTTTGATTGTTTTTATCCCTATAATATTAATAATATCACTATTTGCATAATTATTACATTGGATTAATTAGTATTTTTTATGTTTAATAATTATGAACGGTCCTGAGATCGCTCTACCGTTAGTTATCCAAGGTAACGGTGCATGATATGTCTCCTCGTGGCATAAGTAATTATTAAATATTTTACTTTTTCCATATAATTACTTACATGTGATGTTGCGCAATGATTTATGCCCGTGTTTGTTGCATAATTTATAAATTGTGTGGATGTTTAATAAATTACGTTGTGGTTTTGGATTGGCCAGTTTGTCACCATTTTATATTCCTCGCATTTTCTTTTCTTTTTTGAGAGAAATTGAATTGTAGTGAGGATATATTTGTATAAGCCAAAGACCGTAGTATCTTTCCTTGAAGACGGAGGCAAAATTGCAAATTTGCTGGGACCCCAATGTGTTTCCAAGTTTTACTTCTCCATTTTTGTCTTTTGTATTCTCTGGACTGTATATCTTTCGGACTTTGGACTTTATTATGTGGTGACTGGACGATCCACACAACTAATTTATTAATTTTACATAAATTTTTAATATGCTTTATTATTAATTCATGTTATTTTAAATGCATAGATAATGTGGCAAAAATAGAGAGCGTCGACTTTGAAGTTCTCGATACGGCTGGAAAGAATTATCTGAGCTGGCATGTGGACCTGAAGTTCCACTTGCGTGCACATGGCCTTATATCCACAATCTCTACTCATGTGCCTACGGCCACTGCAACGGGCACTGCTGAGGCCGCTTCTACACCAATAGTCTCTGATGTAGATAAGGCGAAAGCTATAATCTATATCAGGTGCCATATTGATCGGACCCTGAAGGCTGAAAATCTCACTGTAGAAGATCCACTGGAGTTGTGGACTGCACTAGAGAACCAATATAAGCATCAGAAAGATGTGATCCTCCCATGTGCACAGTGGAAAAATCTCCGACTTCAGGACTTCAAGTCCGTTGCTGAGTATAACTCAGCACTTCACAATATAACCTCACGCCTGAAGTTGTATGGTGAAGAAGTCACGGAAGAACGCATGCTGGAAAAGACTTACACATCCTTTCATGAGAAGAATGCAATCCTCATGCAATAGTACAGTGAACACAAGTTCACCAATTACTTTGACCTGCACTCTTGCCTTCTCATGGCAGAGCAGAACAGAGAATTGCTACTGGCCACATATAACCTACGCCCTGTAGGCTCAGCTTCTCTTCCTAAGGCTCACAAAGTTTCTTCCCAGAAGTAGAAGAACAAACAGAAGGGGAAATTCAACAAAGGGAAAGCCCCTAAGAGGCAGGCCAGAGGTCCTTCCCAGTACAAAAACCCTCCCCAGAGCAACACAATGAGGAAAAGAAGAAACTCCAGTGGAAGAAAAAGAACACTGGACAGACGTCTTTTTCCAAGAAAAATTGGGAGATGTGTCATGACTGGACATTGGTCCAGAAACTGTCGTACTCCATGACACCTCCAAGATCTGTATCAGGTGAGCCTGAAGTCTCCCGTTGAAACAAATCTGGTGGAAAACCAACCGTCAACCAAGTTCACAATGGACGACTTCGAGAATGACGACCTCCTAGACTGATGTTATATTTATCTATTATGCATTTACTTTATCTGTTATCAGTACTTAATCTGTAGTTTGCTTAATCATGTTATATCTTTTCTTTTCAATAATGAATGTCTTTCTTTTTATTTAAGTATTGAATTCATGTTCTATAGATGAAGTGTGAGTGCCTAGTGGACAGTGCCTCGATGCACACAATCCTTCGCGAAAAAGCTATTTTATTAGCTTAAATGATTATGATGGTCATGTCATTAATATTTTAAGACTGTCAAACATAATTGAAGGATCTGGTGAAGCAATGATTTTGCTCCCAAATAACACGAGACTAATAATAAAAGAAGCACTTTTCTCTCCTAAATCAAATAGGAATCTATTAAGTTTCAAGGATATTCGTTTAAACGGATATCACTTAGAAACTAAAGATATAAATGAGGATGAATATCTGTATGTTACTCGAAAAAAAGACGGTTTAAAAACTGTCTTAGAACGATTTAAGGGACTCTCTTCGGGTCTATATCATACTCATATTCAACCTATAGAAGCTAATTTGACTGTGCACCAGAAGTGTCTTTCATCGACAGGAATCAAACTCTGGCATAACAGACTTGGTCACCTTGGATCGGCAATGATGCACAGCATTATCACCCAATCTTTTGGACATAATCTGAAGAACATGAAGATTCTTCAGAAGGGTGATTTTCCATGTCTACCTTGTTTCAAGGGTAAACTAATAACGAGACCATCCCTACTGAAAGTGGGATTAGAGTCTCCTAGCTTCTTGGAGAGAATACATGGGGATATTTGCGGGCCTATTCACCTCGCAAGTGACCCATTTCGGTACTTTATGGTATTGATAGATGCATCATAAAAATGTCTCATGTGTGCCTCTTGTCCACCCGCAACCTTCAAAGCTATTCGCACAAATAATTAAGTTACAGGCTCATTTTCCCGATAACTATATCAAGAAACTACGTCTTGATAATGCGAAGAATTCACTTCTCAAGTCTTTCAAGACTATTGCCGAGCAACTGGCATTGAAGTTGAATATCCTGTAGCACATGTTCACACTTAGAATGGGTTATCAGAATCTCTGATAAAGAGACTGCAATGGATTGCACGTCCATTTCTGATACAATCACAGTTGCCTGTTAATGCTTGGAGACATGCCAAATTGCATGCCGCATCGCTTATCAGAATACGTTCCTCTGGTGGCCATATTTTATCACCAATGCAGCTAGCGTATGGCGCACCTCCGAATATCTTTCATTTGAGAGTGTTTGGTTGTGCAGTCTTCGTCCCCATTGCACCACCTCAAAGGACAAAATGGGTCCACAGCGTCGTTTGGGTATCTATATAGGGTTTGATTCACCCTCTATAATTAGATATCTTGAACCCCTGACGGGTGACACATTTAAGGCACGTCTTGATGACTGTGAGTTTGATGAAAATGTTTTTTTTCCAAAACTAGGCATACAGTCTAAGAAGCCAGAAGCTTCTGAGACCATTTCTTGGGACACAAAGACTTTGTCTCATTATGATCCGCGTACTAGTCAATGTGAAGATGTGATCCAGAAGATCCTTCATCATCAGAATACAGTACATTTACTACCGGATAATTTACTGACAACCAGAATATTGTTAGATCACACGTCCCTGTTGCCAATACGCCAGCTAGGATTGACATCCCCAAAGATGGATGCAATCCATCAGCAGCAAAATCGGCTATACCTCAATTGAAGAGAGGATGCCCACCAAGTTCGAAGGACAAAGCTCCTCGAAAAAGAAAAAATCCTGGAGAAATAAAGATGAACCCTACACATGATGCTGAGCTCAGACCAGCTACCTCTCCCCTCGTACATTCCTCTGAAGCAGAAACTATAGGAGAAACATCATTTAATTTTGTAAGTACTAGGGAGGTGCTGGACAGAAAAAGCACCGTCGTTGACGACGACTATGCGTTCAATATTACCGTGCACGTAGCTGAATACGACGATGACATCGAACCACGATCTCTTGCGGAATGTAAACACAAAGATGATTGGCCAAAGTGGAACGATGCAATAGGAGTAGAGCTGGATTCACTCTTGAAACACGAATTTTTTGGACCAGTAGTCCAAACACCTGAAGGTGTAAAACCTGTGGGTTGTAAGTGGGGTTTCATCAGAAAAAGAAATGAAAATAACGAGATCATATGCTACAAAGCATGATTTGTAGCACAGGGATTTTTCCAACGACCGGGGATAGATTATGAACAAACATATTCCCCTGTTATGGATGCGATCACGTTCCGATTTTTATTAAGCATATCATCTATAGAAAGCCTAGAAATGCAGCTCATGGATGTTGTGACTGCATATCTATATGCCAATATAGATAAAGATATCTATATGAAACTCCCTGACGGATATAAATTACCTCCAGAGATAACAAAGAGACCTTGGGACGTCTACTTTGTAAGGCTTCAAAGATCATTATATGGTCTTAAGCAATCGAGTAAAATGTGGTATAACAGACTGAGTGATTTCCTTGCGCAGCAAGGTTTTACCAATAATGAAGTCTACACATGTATCTTTATTAAAAGATCGGGAACATGATTTGTTATTGTCGCCGTTTATGTGGACGACTTAAATCTCATTGGATCTCCTGCAGAGATCGCTGAGATATCTATAAGCCTAAAGAATACTTTTGAAATGAAAGACATAGGAAAATCAAAGTATTGTCTTGGCTTACAGATCGTACACCTACGTGGTGGTATCCTGTTACACCAATCCACATATACAAGGAAATTACTGAAAAATTTTCAAGTGGATAAATGTCATCCTCTAAGTACACCAATGGTCGTTAGATCCTTGGATGTACATAAAGACCCCTTCTGTCTGCTGGAAGAGGGAGAGGAAATGTTAGATCCTGAAGTACCTTACCTTAGTGCCATTGGAACACTTCTATATCTGGCTAACTGTATGCCTCCCGATATAGCGTTCTCATTGAATCTTCTAGCCAGATATAGTGCAGCGCCAACAAAGCGTCACTGGAACGGAGTTAAGCAGCTTCTGATCTACCTCGATGGGTCAATTGACATGTGATTATATTTTCCTGAAGGTGGATCTTCCACTTTAATTGGTTATGTAGATGCAGGTTACAGGTCTGATCCTCACACCGAGAAATCACAAACTGGTTTTGTGTTCACCTATGGTGGTACAGCCATCTCCTGGAAATCTGTGAAGCAAACCACTACATCAATCTCTTCCAACCATTCCAAGCTCCTCGCGATCCATGAAGCAATCAAAGAATGTGTATAGCTTCGTTCAGTCATTCATCACATCTTAGTGACTACCGGCCTAAAGACTGGTGACCTTGAGCCAACCATGATGTTTGAGGACAATGCGACCTGCATAGCTCAACTACAGACTGGTTTCATCAAGGGCGACAAGACGAAGCACATATCTCCTAAGTTCTTCTGGACGCACGACCTACAAGAGGAGAAGCAAGTCGAAGTACAGCAAATTCAGTCTTGTAATAATTTAGCTGATTTGTTCACTAAGTCTTTGCCTAGATGTACTTTTGTAAAGCTTGTAGAAAGAATCGGGAAGAGACAACTAAGAAACCTACAAGCCTGAAGCTTGTACGAATCAGGGGGATTAACATGTGGGTTGTACTCTTTTTCCTTAAGACTGTTGGTTTTTTCCACTGGGGTTTTTACAGCTAAGGTTTTAACGAGGCAAACACGTTTACTCTGGATCCAGAAGTATCCACCCCATTAGCATCATGAATCCTGAAGCATTCATATGCTAAGTCCAAGGTAATGGATGGATAAGGAGGAGTGTTATGAGTGAGGGAGACTTATGGTCTCCCCTACCTCATTATCCACCATAACATCCCACTACCATGTAGTGGGTGAACCCTTGGGCTACTAGGTGTAACCTCCTATACTAAGAATGAATAAAAGGATACCATGGGATATTGGCATGGTTGCTCTTTCTCCAAACATACTTCTTATTCTCTATCTAAAAAAAAGTACACATCAAAATAATTTTTTTAAAAAATATTATAAGTTTTTTAAAAAATATTGCCCCCCTAAATATGTAGAACCAACTAGAAACAAAATTTATTAAGATTTCGCCATGTTTCCAGATGACGAAGAAGCAAAATTTTATGCATTTCTGTATTATTACAAGGAGATAATATTTTTTGGCTAAATATTACCATATAATATTTTATAATTGTGTTGTTATATAATTTTTAGATGTTTGATCATATTATTACTGGTATAAATTTTACATTTAATAATTAATTCGAAATCAAATTTTTATCAGAAGAAGAAGAGAGACTGGATAATGAGCTGTAGGAGATAGATGAGAATAGTTGAACGAAGAATGATTGTTTTTGAATCGGTTTGTTTGCACACAAATGACAATGATGGTAATAATAGAGGTAGGAGTTTGTTGTAGGACACAACTACATGCACCTCAGTACTTTGAGATGCATCTAAGGGCCTGTTTCTTTTGGTGACTTTGGGTGAGAAATTGAATTTTATTCACTGTTACGCGTCACTTTCTTCACTGTTCACTCATTTTCTCTGCTCTCTTTCCTCTCGTCTTTTTCTTTCGACGACTCCCGCTGCAATTCTTCTCGCCTCCGTGTTTCCAACATGGATGCCCAAAATTCGACTGCTGAAGTCTGCGGATTTCATGGGGATTTTGCCAAGAATCCTCGATTTGGGGCCACTTGTTCAGATCACCCTTCCTCTCCCCTTTGTTTTCTCGGGTTTCAGTTGTTGGGTGAAAAAACCCTAGCTCCGGCGGGGTTTTCAGTTGGATTTGGTTGCTGACTTTGATTTCTTGGTCAGATCAGACGAGGGTGTGCCTAGCTTGGTCGGATCTCCTAGCCGTCGAAGCTCAGTGCAAAACCCTAGGATGCCGGTGCGGTTTCTCGTCGATCTTAGTTGCCGACTGTGTAGCCGGAGTCGGATCTGCCTCGGGTGTGCCTCGATTGACGAGGAGGGATGAGTAGAGGGTGAGATGGAAGGATCGATGAGCATACCTATAATTTTTCTGCGATATTATCGACGAGTTATAATTTCTTCAGCTCTCAGATATTTTTTGCTTTGATATCATGCTGCCATGGGTTCCTAAATGATTTGATCTTTGCTGCCATGTGATATTGCTATTATCCCTTGCTGTGATTGTGTACATGCGACTATGGTTTCAAATTTGATGGGTTTAGGACATATGCGGATCTTATTACTGTTGGAAACAACGGTTTAGGATTTCTTATTTGATGATAACAAACCTTCATGAACCATTTTAATGTGTTTGTTAAGTGTTTTCAGGTTGAAAGGACATTTTGGTCATTTTGGAGATAAATGACACTTTAGGAGAAAGGGCAATTTGGTCATTTTGCAAATCTTTCATGAAGCTTTGAAGCATTAACTATGGCCTTGGATTATGTAGGAGACAATGAGAAAAACATAAAAATTTTCGGATCTGAAAACGAGTCTAAAACAACTTAGTTATACAATACGGAAGCTTGGGGGGGCATGTTTGTAAATAGACAAACTAGGGTTTTCTAAATACCCTATAAATACAATGTTGGCCGGCCCTAAAAAATTATCTCTCCCAAAAATTTCAGGTCGGCTGCAGATACAAAAATAAGGAAGAGAACTTAATTTGATTCATTAAGTTGGGGAGATCAAAAGAACATAGTATAGTTTATTCTTAAGGCTAAATTCTTCATTATCTTTAAGATTCATGTTTGCAGGCCAACATATGCACGCAACCAGCAGCAGAAAATCAAAAGGAGGCCGGCCACAGTACCCAACAGGAAAATTGTGACTTAAAATAATCCCATCTACATGCATGGTAAAGCTTTGACTTGTTTTTAAAATAACGGAGAATCTTGGTTGTTGGTATGGTTGCATGTGATTGGAACAACATTGGAGACAAAACAAATCACATGGTTGCAGTTCCCTTTTAACACAAATCAAAGTGGGGCTGGCTCTGTTTGTTTGGTATGCAAATATGCAATGCATGCTGCCACAAAATATTCAGGGAGATTCTCTTTCATTATTTTTTAATCCTAATATGTGTGCTTGCATTTAAAGTTTAGAAGCTTAATAATCTTACTCATCCTCTTTTGTGCAGGAAACGAGAAGGAACAATTAAAGGAGACGCAGGCCTAAAGCTATGCACGGATTTTTGAAAGCAGCCATAGGATGCACGCAAAGAGGAGCAGAGTTCAGTTTTGCACAAAAATCCCGAAGAATCAGAAACTTGCAAAAAGAACACTGCAACTTGTCGAAGGCATATATTTCAGTATAGACCTCCGGTTGACGAACAGTCAGAGCCATTGCGGAACAGTCTACGTGCAGAAGGACGAGGACATTGTGACATCTCAATCTGAGCTTTCTAAACTCATATTTATCTTTTGAGAGTTGCTTTGATCTTTGTAAATCTTATTTTTACAAACTTTTTGTGCAATATACTTGTTGTAGTTTGGGGGATTCTCGATGCATGGGATATGATCGAAACATGGTCTAGCTTGTTTGGTTAATTCAGTTTAGCAAAGAGAGTTGTGAGTCTAGAGAGCTATTGGGCGTGGAGCAAAGGGAGTTGCGAGTTCATAGTGTCTTGTAGGCGTGGAGAAACTGATTAATCAAAGAGTAGATCTTGGGGGTTACTGGAGTAGGTCGAGGTTCGACCGAACCAAGGTACATCTTGGTGTCATCTATGATTGGTTGTCTGCTATTTTCTGCATATTTTTTGTCTGCCTGTGATTATTTCTGCCAATCATGTAACTGCATGTGCTTACTAGTCTAAATATTTTTTAATTCCGCATTCACCCTATACACCCCCCTCTAGGGTGTCTTATCGATCCTAACAATCATGTGATGTTGGTTGTGATGGGTTCATGAATTCTTGATATGATGAATGATATGAATTGTGCATTATTCCATATGAAATGTGTTTTTCAGATTTTTATATGATATGTAATTAATTGATAAGGGATATCAAATGGTTTATGTTTTGAGCTTGACATAAGTTATATAGGATACTGGGTAGCGACGTGTATATTTTTCCATTGCCCTCCTATATTTAAATATCATAAGTCGGTCATCACTTACGCGTTAAGTATTGTTTGATGCAAATAAGGGGGACATGGATATACAATGAGACCATTCGGCTTGTGAGTTATGTGCCTCTGCAGCGGCGGTAATAATGTTTGTTATCTTATCTTTACAACTTGACAATTCCGCTAGGGCGACCCGATACCCAGAGAGCCCTCAGCTATGCGTGATCTGCATAGAAAATCCCACATGCAGAGAATTCTGTATGGGTCTGAAAGTAGCTGTTTGCACTACCTACGAATGCGAAGACATGCTTTCATGAATCTTGCATCATTAATGCAACATCGTGATCTTCTCAAGGACATTATTCATGTATCCATCGAGGAGCAGGTGGCCATGTTCCTACATATATATTTTAGGGCACAAGTCAAAGAATAGAGTCATGCAAGTGGATTTTATAAGGGGCGGGGGACAGTTAGCCGGTATTTTAACAAAGTTATGGTGGGAGTGTGTGCACTTCGGGATATGTTCATGAAGCAAGCCCCTAATGAGACGACACCGTAGATAGTCAATAATTCTAATTGGTTCCTATTTTTTAAGGTATGTGTGATTATCTGTATATGTGTCGGTATAATAAGTATCGTAATGGTGATTGTAAATTGGGCTCATTTAATACGTTGTAGGATTGCATCGGTCTCATTGATGGGACACACATAGATGCCATGCTACCAGCCAGGATCGTACCCCGCTTTAGAAGTCGTAAAGGGGTTGCACAAAATGTGCTAGTAGCAGTGACTCCAAATAAAAGATTCACATACGTATTGGCCGGGTGGGAAGGATCCGCAAATGATTTTACGGTCCTGAAAGATGCATTATCTTTACCCCCCCACTGGGGCTACGAGTGTATGAAGGTAATATGCATAAATTTACATATAAATTATAAATATGTCTCTAAGAAAGCGTTGGATCATAAACTGGGTTTATCTGTTTGAATGTAGGTAAATATTACCTTTGCGATGCTGGATATACTACAATGCCATGATTCATATATCCATACAAGGGCGCTAGATACCATTTGAAGGACCATACTGATCGGGTTCCTCGAAATCAACGAGAGCGATTCAACCTACGCCATTCTACATTAAGATCAAAGATCGAGTTGACATTTGGTATCCTAAAGAACAAGTTTAAAAAACTGACAGCCAAGCCTCACTACCCATTCAAAGGTCAGGTCGATACCGTACTAGCTTGCACTGTTTTGCATAATTACATCCAAATACAGATCCTTATGACCCCCACCTAACTGAAGATGTTGCTGGGTTTGAGTATGATGTAGAGGGTGTCGATGATCATGATGACGATGTTATTGATCTATCCCAACAGGTGATCGTTCGTGAACAAATCGAACAACAGGATCAATGTAAAATGCGTAGGGAGCAGATAGCTTGGGATATGTAGGTGGACTTCTATAACATAAATAATAACAGGAACACATTAGAGCATAGGCTATGAGAGGGTCGTAGAATTTGCCTACTAAGCCTGAACATTTTAACCTTGTACCTTGATTATTGCATTATGTTTGCTATGTTGTGTATGACAATTTTTTCATGCTTTGGCTTATCCATTAAATGCTTTACAATTCTGAATTTTTATACCTCTTGCAGTATAGTTTCAGATTATATGATGGTTGGATGTTTATAGCTAAAATTTTGCATTTTTATTATCATAATATTGATGTTGTGGGGATGGAAGGATCTTCAACGTCAGGGCATGGGGGTGATCCATACCCGGAAGGGAGTGAACCAATGTATCCATTTTATGAAAATGTATATGGGACCCAAAGGGGAGAATCAGAATGGAGGGTGGATCCCCTTATCAACAGACCAATGCCCATGAGGATGCCTACTATGCCCTTCCACATGCATTGATTCCAAGAAAGTGGGCATGGCATGGCATATCCATAATATGGCAATTTCAGCTTGCCATTGCAAATGCCAATGTCAATGCCCTCGCATAGTGGACATGGGTATATGAATATGCTCCAAGGGGGTGAAATCCCCATTTTCAGAAGCCCCTCGTCGCATGGTGCCTTCGTTGTGCCAATGCCACCAAGTGGTAATGAAAGAATTCCTAGCAGTGACTCCTCACAGAAGTCGAGCCGGCGTAGCGATGATGTCGAAGGGTCCGTTTCAAGTCCTAGGAAAAAGTCGAAGCACCCATACTCATTCTCACAACATAGCAAACTGTGGAAGCCCGAGCAGGATGAAACCCTTATTCCATTCCACCGGAACTTGCACGGTAGGGCCTTAAAGTCGATAAGACATTTAAAGGGTCCGCATTCAATACCGCTGCAGCCAAAATTAATAACACTCATGGGACGAAGTTCACAAGTGGGAGTGTGAAAAATCACATGAAAGCTTTGAAGACACGTCTCAAAGATGTGTACGAGTGCATGGAAATGAGCGGTGCGGGATGTGATGTTGAGAGGAAGATAATTGAACTGGATCCTGAAACGTATGCAACATGGGCCGCGGTAATTACTTCTATCTTATATATAGGCTATGTGCTAATACATTAAATATAGATATGAATACACATGTTCATATTTGCTTTACTAATCGTTCAGGCAAACCATCGGAAGCGCGCTTATGTGAACCATCCCATACCATGGTTTGACGATCTGGTTGTCATCATTGGGGATGACTCTGCATGGGGGGATTTGGCAAAGGCAGTGTACGACACCTTTGGTGGCCCATTTTCAGTTGGTGAAGGAGAGCCCGTAACGCCTGAACCGACACATATTCCTTCTCTACCCACTATGTCCCAGAGGACATCCCCACCCAAGCCTTGACATGTCCTTCTCTGTAAGGGGGGACAAGCCATGCTACCCCACCCTTGCTGGGGAAAAAGAAACATCGTCGCTGGGCTGTGAGGGAAGATCTCGACGTCATGCGGGATATAGTCGTTAATGTGAAAGAGGTCGTGGATGCTATAAGGAGTGTACACTCGCATTGGACAGAACCACTTGTGCAGTGTGTGTACGAGTTTACGGAGTATTCGCCCGTGATCTTGTTCAAGGTGTTCAAGATTGCTGCCGTTACTTCAAAACGGGGTGGCCATAGCCTCCACCCACTTCGAGACGTAATCAACGGCGACCAAGATGTACATGTTACCGTTAGTTGATGGAAAGGGCCCCATGAAGTCAACGCCCTAATAGTCAAATAGCTCTATCTCCAAGATGACCTGAAGGGGTGTTTCATTCTTTTTCGTGATGCTTCCCGTCCTTTGGCATCTATCACATTTTCTGATGTATTCATTTGCATCTCTAAATATGGTGGGCCAATAGAAACCACTTTGGAGGATTTTTGCTGTGGTTTTGGTGACCGCTGCGTGTCCCCTGCATGGTTGATCGTGGTAATACGATATGATGGAGGTCGCGTCCTCCTTTGGGATACATCGTCTGCTGATCCCATCGGCGCATGTTCTGAACAGGTACGGATCATCCCAAAAGTAGCTCTTGGCGTCATGTAAGAACTTCCTCCTTGAGTAAGTCGCCAACCCTTACGAGACTATGCCGCTTACCAGGTAGTTCACTATATCTGCGTACCAAGGGGCTTTAGAGGAGTTCGTTGCAAATAACTGTTCGCCGGTGAAAGAATCATCAATTGGCAAACTGTCATCCCCGTGATTTTGAATTAACCGCGACAGGTGATCCGCCACTTCATTCTCCGATCCTTTCTTGTCTTTGATTTCAATATCAAATTCTTAGAGGAGGAGGAGGATCCACCGTATTAAGCGCGGTTTTGCATCCTTCTTGCTCAATAGGTATTTCAGTGCTGCGTGGTTCGTGTGAATAATCACTTTAGATCCCTAAGAGGTATGATCTGAACTTCTCGATAGAATAAACCACGGCTAGCAGCTCCTTCTCCATAGTGGTGTAGTTCTTTTGAGCATCATCCAGAGTCTTGCTAGCGTAATATATAGCATGAAGCTTTCCTTCTTTCCTTTGGCCAAGAACGACTCCTACTGCTTGGTCACTAGCATCACACATCAGCTCAAATGGCAGATTCTAATATGGCGGCTGTATAATCAGGGCTGAGATGAGAGCTTCCTTTAACCTGTTAAAGGCTAGCAAGCAGGAGTTAGTAAACACAAAAGGTGCGTCCTTGGTGAGGAGCTCTGTGAGAGGGCACGTAATGTAAGAGAAATCCTTTATAAAACGGCGGTAAAAACTCGCGTATCCCAGAAAACCACGGATACCCTTAAGGTTAGTGGGAGGCGGTAAACTCTTGATAACTTCGACTTTGGCCTTATCAACCTCGATTCCCTTAGAGGTGATGACATGGCCAAGCACAACCCCTTCTGTCACCATGAAATGAAACTTTTCCCAATTTAGGGTCAGATTATTTTCATGATACCGTTCTAACACTTTGGATAAATTGGCTAGACAATAATCGAATTCAGTGCCATAAACAGAGAAATCGTCTATGAAGACTTCCATAATATTTTTGATGAAATCCGAGAAAATAGACGTCATGCACCTTTGAAATGTGGCAGGTGCATTACATAGCCCAAACAGCATTCTTCGGTAGGTGAATGTGCCATATGGGCATGTAAATGTTGTCTTTTCTTGGTCTTCTCGATGCAATGGGATTTGGAAGAACCTGGAGTATCCATCTAGGTAACAAAAATATTTGTGTTTGGCTAAACGCTCAAGCATTTGGTCAATGAAGGGTAGAGGATAATGGTCCTTTCTGCTCGCCTTATTGAGTTTCCTATAGTCGATACACATACACCAACCAGTGACATTTCTAGTGGATATTAGCTCATTTTTATCGTTTCTAACGACTGTCATGCCCCCTTTCTTGGGGACTACCTACACAGAGCTAACCCATTTACTGTCGGAAATAGGATAGATAATGTCGGCCTCTAATAGCTTCAAAACCTCCTTCTTCACTACTTCCTTCATGTTGGGATTTAATCGCCTTTGAGGCTCAATGGAAGTAGCGTCCCTATCCTCAAGGTGAATTCTATGGGTGCCTATGGTTTCACTGATGCCCTTTAGGTCAACAATTTTATACCCTATTACCTTTCTATGGGATCTAAGGATTTTTAGGAGGCTTTCTAGTTGGGGCTCGGTGAGGGCTGCATTGACGATAACAGGGTATATGGAATTCTCACCCAAGAAAGCATATTTCAAATTAGCAGGAAGAGATTTTAGTTCTACATGAGGGGGCGCTGCACTCCCATCATCGCTTACATGTGAGAAGGATACATCCTCAATTGTCGGTCAAGAAGCTGAAAACCCTTCATCGGCAGATTTATAGGATGAGCAGGGAGATGATGGTACGTCGTGGCAGACGTCTGCAGAATTCGTTTCCATAGCGCACCTGTCAACATAGGTAAAGTATTCAGGTACGCATTTGCTATCGAGCATAGAGTTGGGAGAACTTCCCTGGGCAATGTCGTTTTGTATTGGTTCGAAATCCCTGTATCCCTCGCAGACGTGTTCTTCATATGTCACAGTCTGTGGGATGCTATCGTTGTAGAAGCATAGAGTGTCTCCTTCGTATTGCACATAGACTCCGTCAACGACGGGGACACCATCTAATGTGTCTGCATTGTGGAAGGCGTTCGTGATAAAGACCGAGAGTTCTTGTGTAACCAGGTCGTCTGTAGGGAACTCCACTGGACCATAGGCCCATACATCAGCCACAACACTTTCCATTATACTCAATAGCTGGGAATCGTTCAATGGCTCCAATTGACGAGTCTCTCTCCAGCTTGCGTCAACAGGTAGAGCTTCAATGGTCTGGAGGAACATCACGTCCTCTTCAAAACTTATGTGAATGTCACCCTCAATGGTACCTGCATCAAAAACCTTGTTCATTATATGATCCATGACCAATTGCTAATTTACGTTACCTGTAACATAGGTTCCTGATCCGATAAACCGAACTGCATCAATCAATTCTCTAGCTGAACATTCAATCATGGATTCATCCATGTGCGAATCCTAAAGACCATGTAGATGATACGGAGGAAAGCTAAATTCATCTGAGTCATTGTCAGACTCAGTGGTCCACTGTACTGGCATCACCATCTCCATCACTTCTGATTTCTTAAGTATGATCGCTAGCTGGAGGGAGATGTTAGTAGCGAGGTAGCAATAAAAAGAGAATAAAAAGGGTGGAAAGATAAGGAATGGTGAGATTTGCTAGCAAACTCTTCAAAATAAAAATAAACTGAGATACACTATAGCCGTCCCCGGTAATGTCGCCAAAAACTTGATTCACTCGGAATCTACACTTACATTCCACCTAGCGGTGTCACGTTCGCTAGGCGTAGTATGGATCCTAGGTGTCAATTCCGGGCTCTATCCGCAAGCGGACGGTGTCAAATTATAGTATAAAATATTTCGGATCCCATAGGGACGGCAACAGTGTATTTGAGGTCTCAGATTATTTTTATATCTCGAAGTGAGATAGCTGTCTGTAGGGAAAGTTTGGTTTTGATGTTGTTGTTGACTTGATGATAAAGAGAACTAGGGTTTTAGGGATCACCGCTAAGATCGTCTGAGATCGATGTTGGAATAGGATCCTTACGTTGCATTAGGTTTAGGGGGGTTAGTCTCTCAATTCATACCACTCTCGTGGGTTAGAATTTTGAGGTATTTCGGTGGCTCTTATTGACACAATGGCGGTAGCCCTCAATGTAGCGATATAATTCGTCGGTGGATTCCCTCAAGGTACGAGTCGGGCATGGTTACGAGCCATGGTTGGATCCACTAATTTCCCTATTCAAATCCCAAGGATACTCCTTAAGCTCATCCATTCCACAAACCGTGGGCATGATCTCAGTACAATTTATCCTAGGGATTCGGAAGGATCGACCAAAATACTCCCCTTTATTCACAATTCAAACTAGAAATCCGGATCTACACCTCCCTCCTAAGGTTTTAGGTCTAACCCATCAACCCTAGAGGAGACTACTCACACATAGTGATTTTAACGAGATAAAATACGATTTTTATCGAGGAAAACATTATAGCAAATGAATCAATTAAGAATCGAATAACTTACGCACCGAAGAAGAAGAAGAATAGTAGCAAATAATAATCCGAAGAAATCCCAAAGATTCCAGAACACAAGAGCAATCGATCTTCCAAAAGGAATTCAATAATCCTTAAGAAATTAAGTTTAGATCTACCAAATTGTTTTCTAATCTCCTTTCTCCCCAAAACGTAATTCAAATTACAAAAGAAAAAGACTGCCCAATCGCGTTCCTTAGATCCGCACTTCACTCAGCTGCGCGCATCAGACCGCCACGAAAATTCCAAAAATAGCCCTCATTGTTGCCGACCGAGTTAGTGACTCGGTCGAGCAGGAGCTTGCTCGGTCGGGCTGCTCGGTCGGGCTGCTCGGTCGAGCAACCCTCTTGCTCGGTCGAGTACGTCAGTGAGTCGGGCTTCTCCAAAAATATCATTCTGTCTGCTCGGCCCGAGTCAGCCATGCTTGGTCGAGCAGCCAACTGACTCGGTTGCATGAGTCCTGCTCGATCGAGCATGATGTTGATAAAATGGGAGCTGCTCAAAAAAATGGGAGCTGCTCGACCGAGTCACCGTTCTGCTCGGTCGAGCGGCATGCGTATGAGGTCCTTCATCAGCTGCTCGTGTATTAGCTCGACCGAGCAGGCCCTCTGCTTGGTCGAGTCGCCTAGGAAATTCTCAGCTTCTTCTTGCAGCTTCTCATTCACTCCTAGAAATCTCCTCTACTCCTCCCACAGGCTTCCAAAACTCGGCGAACTCCTGTAGAGCTTCGCCAACGGGCTCAAAGGCATGCCGGATGTGTCCATATCCAAAATGGGTCCTGAATCACTCCAAAATCTCTAAAAATCCACAAAACTATACGAAACTCGAATATGGCGTTAGAATTTCAATATCGTTGGAAAATACGGGATTTGGATGCGAATATGATATGGAATGCAATGGAATGATGCTATGAAAAGATGGAAAATATGGACACATCAGTACCTGCAATACTTTTCCTCGTCCTTTCTGCCACCCTTTATCTTCGGGGGAGGCTTGCCGATGTTGCCCTCTTTCTTAGCCTGTACGAGGTCGGCATCCTGTGTCGTGTTCAGCCTGGGGGTCGCGCTTCCTCCTTGCACTGCTTTCCCCTTGCCTTCTTCTCCTGCTTGTGGTCTTCTGGCTCGCGACGCTCGCTTTCGTCCCGTTTGGAGCCCTGCTTGGCTCCCGTGGGGAGACATCCTTCCTCTGCTACTAAAGCCTCTTTTGTCATCATGTAACGCTCTGCCTGGTCTATTACATCAGTGAGGTCATTCGCGGGTTCTTTGTGTAGCGACTTCTTTAGGCCATGTGTCGGAGCCCCTTCTTCAGGATCGTTTTCACGACCATCTCGGGATAGCCCTCCAAGTTTAGCCTCTCGGCATTGAAGCGTCGTAGGTAGCTCCTTAGGGTTTTGTCTGGCCTTTGTATCATATTGAACAAAAGTTTTGAGTCTAGCTTTATCTGTCGGCCAGCCATAAATTGCTTGCAGAATTTCTAGGTGAGGACCTGGAAGTTGCTGATGGACTGGTTGGGGAGGCTGTTGTACCAATTCCTGGCGGACTTTTGGAGGGTGGAGTAGAAGCCACGATAGATCAGGGCGTCGTTGGCCCCCTGGACCACTATGACACCTTCGTAGTCCATCACGTTATCTTCTGGGTACCCCATGCCATCGTATTTCTCCAAGGTCGGTACCTTGAACCTAGATGGTACCGGTGTGTCAGTGATGATCCTTACTACCGGGCAACGATCATCCCTGGGGCCTCCCAGGTCTCTTTGGCCTGCTGGCATTTCGACACGAGGGCCGGGTTGCCCCGGTAGGTTAACGGGGGTTCGGGGAGAGTCCACTCGACGGCCATCCTGACTGGGTATAGGCGTTGGTCGCCGAGCGCTCCTCCTTCCTTAGAAGTCTTCCTGATCTCTACGCCTCCTCTGATGAGGGCTCCTGCTTTGACCTTGTCAATCGTCGATGGTTCGATGCCTGGGTGACTGTCGACGTGCTGAGCATGGTCGCCTGGATGAGGCCGTCGTCGACTCGCCTCTGGTCCATTCGGCCCTTTCATCCACCTCATCCTAGAGTGAGGTGGGGGTGAGGGATCACACCGGGACGAAGTCTGGTATGGTCAACCGTCGCTCTGGGTTGGCACCCTCACCACCGTGGTCGGTGACAACGGCCGAGTGCAGTAGGGGCGGTGCTCTTGTCGATCGGGGATGGCTGCTGAGCCCCCCTCTGGGAGGCATGGGTGGCCTGCAAGTTATTGGATGGCTGCTTCCAATGTTCAGAAGTGGGCATTAGTCTCCTGGGTGAAGAGACGGAGTTGTTCTTGGGTCACCGAGCGGGAGTCGCTGGTGCCCTTGGTAGTGTGGTTGTGCCTATTTTTGGGCAGGACGTAGTCGCCCTCCTCCTGGATGGGGGCATGCATCCTATTCCATTGCAAGCTGATTCCATCTTGGTGATGTGGTTGTTTGACGTGGGTGCTTCTTCGTTTCCCACAGATGGCACTAGATGTTGCAGGGTGTTTTCTCACTGTAAGTTGGTTGACTGGAGGGCTGGGGTCAATGCGGTCACGTGGGACATGTGTGGCCTCCATGAGCGGGATGTAGATCGTTTGTCTTGGCAAAGATCATGTGGGTTCGAGCATCAGTGTGTCAAAGGGATTCCTCGGTAAGGCAACGGCCTCCATCGGGGGTGGAGATGAGCAGGCTCGGGGGTGAGCGCGCTCGGCTCCGGGCTGATTGGGTGCTGAAGGGTAGGCTCGGTGCAGCTGGATCTCCTTGACCTGAACAGACGAGAAAGTTCGTCAGGGGGGTCGGACCTTGGTTCTGACCAAGTCCCCTCCGATGCCTAAGTCAGAACGGATCTGAAGAATGCTCGGTGGGATCGGTATGGTTCACGGGGAGTCTGATACGGGAGTCCTCGGGCTAAGCAGCAGAGGAGAATTATGTGGTGGAGATAAGGTCGTTCAAGAAGAATACCTTCGGGTTTTAGGTATCCAGCCACTGGTCCCTTTCTACGTTGTTCTTCGAGTCGCTTTATAGGTGTCTTCCCCGACCACGTCCCCTTGACGCCCCCCATTTCTCCCTGATGATCTGCCACTTTGATGGCGCCTTCATGGGTCATGAAGGTGGGCGTAATGATGCTCCTTAATGGTGATTAAGGGGGCATGTTTTAAGGAAAATGGGTAACTCCTGCTGGCATGGATCAGCGGTTGTGTCTGCTTCGGTCCGAGGCCAGCCGGACTTCGAGTCTCCATGGGGGCCTTGTTCTCCCCAGGCCCATGAGCTTGCGACATGGGCTTGGGCCGTTTGATTTAGGCCCATCCTGGGAGGGTCATATCAGACCTGGAAAACCTGATCGGAGATATTGGAGTTGTCCATCTCGAGGGACAAAATGCAACTTCTACGAATGAAAGATCCCCACATTCGGACTGGTCCTCATATGTGATACTGCAGTTAATGGATGAGCTTGAAAGAACCCCCATCCATGCATCCTCCTCCACAGCATTCTCTGATAGGAGGCTTTTAAAGTTAGAGGTGTGGTTGGCCACGCTTATGGGGCGATTTGAGCGGAACATGGTGAAAATGGACACCATCTTATCCGATTACAAAACCATTAAGTTGGTTTTGTTTTCGCTCATAGGTTTGATGTTTTGTTTGTTATTTTTGATTATTAACAAGAGTGTTTGATGCGGACGATACAATGAAACACTTTATTACTGTATGTTGGTTATGCACAATGAGATTGTATTTTGGATACTCTATGTATTTTGTTTACGCTGGATTAATTTGGTATGTGAAATGTGATTGTGATATCGGTTTCCTGCGTGCTATGCCTTGCATTTAATATTTTAATAATTTCTGAATCTTTGATATGAAATGGTATTTTTATTTCTGTTGCTTGTGTTGCATACCTTGATTGCGTTAATAATTAATAGGTAAATTGCAATTAATTAATTCTGTTTTTAGTATTAAATTCGGTATTTTTTTTAATTCATTCAGTGGGATTTGATTATGCGTATTTAATAGTTATTTAGTTAATATTTAAAAGTTAGTAAACAAATATTTAATTATTTGTTGGTGTTTCATATTTTTGTACATTATATGAGGATGTGGGGGTAATCTTACCTCAAAACACCATAACCAATTTCCAACTTTTCTCATCCAACAATCCCAATCCCAATTTAACCAAAAGAAACACAATACTTTAGTGTGGAATCCACAAACAATTCCTAAACCCACTTTCCAACCCCTTTTCCTCCAAAAAAACACAAAACTCAATTTCTCTCCCCCCAAGATTCCACACAAGATTTACTATTCACAACAGTAAATCCCAACCCAAAGTCACCCTAAGAAACATGCCCTAATTACTTTTGCCAAAAAAGCACTTATATCATATCAATGTGTCCCATCGTCTCATATTTTTCCAAAATAACCAAAATTTACATTGAATCCTATATGCACCTGAAGGATTGAGGTGCATATAGAAAATGCGTGTTGTATTTCCCTTCAAGTCCAATCATTCACGCCTCGAGAAATATCTCAAGATTAATGTATGATTTATAAAGATTTTTTGTAGATGTTTTGAAGATTTTTTGGAGCCCACGATACTGTTTTTTTGAAGACCAGAAGCAGATTTTATTTCAGCTCAGTAGGATGAACAGCACGACACATCCGACTGAAATATTCGGATTTTCTGAAAGAGCATGGTCAATTACTATTTGGTCGGCGTGATTGCGACACAAGCTCGAAGATCACGCACAACAGTGGAGAGGCTGTCAAGTGGCCATGCGGCGGCACCAGGATTAATCATGCTTTAATCGAACGGTTGCAATTGAAGCGGGAGCAGATCGGCTAGGGGAGCGGGATTCTGACCCGGATTTTGTTGCTGTTTTGTGCATTATACCCACATGTGCTTGTGGACTTGATTGTTGAGTGCCCATCTGAGATCAAATGAAGATTTCTAGGGTTTGGCAAATCGCAGCATACAAAGCCGAAGAAGAAGAAGAAGAAAAGGCCTATAAAGATTTAGACAGCGAAAGAATGAGGTATAAAATTACCGTAACAATATAATTAGCTAATTGTTATTAAGCATATTGGATAATCCATTAAGAAAATGAAAAATAAAAATTATAGCTGGCGCAAGCTGAAGAGACTTTCACCTTCAACTACAACTTATACTATAAACATCAACCCCAAACAAGATCTTTGGACTACATCCTCAAACCTCACTGTCGGTGAGCATCGGTCGGCTCGGTTTGGTTTTTTGGAAAAATTTCAAAACCAAAACAGAACCGATCTGGCAAGTGAATCGATCAAACCGAACCGAGAGGGGTTACTGGACCGAAACTGAGCCGAATAGAACGGTTTCGTTCAGTTTCGGTGCAGTTGGCAAATAGCAGTCGACTTCTGGCAGTAGTAGACTATTTTAAGCAGTATTTGAGTACTGCTTCAGTAGTATTATGGAGGCTGGGGGCATTCGTCGACTACTGCGCAGTAGTCAACTAGTCCCTCCCAATTCTTATGTTCGATCGACTCGGCTAGTTTGGTTCGGTTGGCTGAAGCAGCCCAACAACCAAACCGAAACCGATATTTTGCATATCAAAACTGAACAGAACCGATCGAACTCAATAGGTTCAGTTCGATTTCGTGTGCGGTTTGGATCGATTTTTCAATCAGGTCGGGATTTCGATATTTTTGGTATTTTTTGCTCACACCTAAACAAAACCAATAACCAAGCACATGCACCCCCTCTCCCAATAAAAACCCTAATTAATCAATTCAGATCTAATCAAAACAACATAAACCAATTGACTACTTCAAACCTTGCAAACAAAAAACTAAATGGTGGGTCTCGCTCGCCCCCTTGCCCCTTCGGAATGTGGGTCCCACTCCACCAGAACATGCTAGCTTGTGGGAGTGGGAATGGTGGGAGGGATGAAAGTGGGGCCCCTTATGGGGCAAAAAGATTATATGCTTCCGTATTATTGTATGTATAACATCATTCTATATGATCATGTAAGTACCCTAAATTTTTTTAGTTAGAATTCCTTCTCTGTGGGTTGGTACACACATAATATCATATCTATTATACATTTTAGGGCTACTGACTGGGTTTGACCCAGTCAACAGCCTTTGTCCCAGTCACAAGCTGACTGGGACAAATGTCATATCATCCCACTTTGTAAAAAAACCACCACTCTCACATATTTGAATGTTTGCCATCCCCCTCATCCCACTTTGCAAAAAAACTCATAAACCCCCACCAAACTCACATAAGTGCATCGTTGGCCTATGGGCTTTTTTCCATATAACCTGTAAGGTTTTTGGGTTTACCCTTTTACCCACCGACGACAATGACACACACCACTTCTCGCTCCTTTTCGGTAGTGCGCGTTCACAGCATCCTGTTCATCAGGATTTTTCCTTGCGACATGCACTGTGTGCACGAGTTATTTCTAGTATTACTACATGAGAGGTTTACGAGTCTCCTGTTTGGGTGACTGGCCAACCTATCAGGTCAGGTTCGAGTTACCACTTGCTGATCCGAATTCTAACCGGGTCAGGCTTAGAGATGTGGCAATCAGCTTCGGGTAAATGTGACCCAGCCTGACCCTGACCTGTTTGCCACCACTAGTTTATTTCTAAAGTCTATGATATTTAGTCTCTCCTTCAACTTTCACTTTTATTATCAATGTAAATGTCGGCTCAAGAAATTATCAGAGTAAACTTAAAGCATGCTTCTATTTTCTGTCAAGACTTAAACTGCACTTGCAGTTAAGACATTGGATTATGCGCTAAGTTGGGTAGTCAGAATGATTAAGATAGTAGTAATTGCACAATTAAAATATAACTGGGTATAGTTTTGTTAAGAGGCATTGCTTTTGGAGCGGTCAATGAGAGGCCATCATGTCAGCGCACCTGACCCAAGTTGATCAGGTGGCGTAACCAGGATTTTTTTTGTCCTGGGCGAAAATAAAGATGTTGTAATTAATATTTTTTAAAAACATTAAAACAAAAAATTAAATGTTAACATGCTTTAATTATTTATTTATAGTATCTACAAAATAGTATTGTACATATATTCAAAATATGATAAATAACATATAAAATGTCTATTTAAGTTGAAAAAAATAGTATCATATATATAGACATGCATGCCTATGAAAATAATTTTTGATAACCAAGATAATAATTAAAGATTAATTTTTTACATTAATACATATACACACACTGCATCAGTGGCGTAACCAGGAATTATTTTTGTTCTGGGAAAAAATAAAGATGTTGTAATTAATTTTTTTAAAAAATATTAAAACAAAAAAATTAACCGTTAACATGCTTTAATTATTTATTATAGTAGCAACAAAATAGTATTGTACATATATTCAAAATATGATATATAACATATAAAATGTCAATTTAAGTTGAAAAAATAGCATCATACATATAGACATGCATGCCTATGAAAATAATATTTGATAACCAAAATAATAATTAAATATTGTTGTGAAGGTATCGGCTACTGAATTTGTAGCCATATATTTATAGAAGAAAGGTTACAATTGGGTGGATACCCTAGTCCTACATGTGCTCTACCCGGGCTTACAAGAGCACATTCTTAACACTTCCCCTTATTTATTCATCATTGTAAGCTCGATATATGAATACTTTAGGATTCATGGTGTTTATTAGTATCATGGGGATTTGGATACTTTTGGATCCTAAGTTAGGAGGATTTGCCTCGTTAAAACCTTTGGCTATGGAAAACCCAGTGAGAAAAACAATAGCTAAGGAAAGTGCAAGTCTCATTAACTTTCCTGATATGTGTAAATCACTAAGGATGGAAACCTTTGAATCAAGAGTTAATGTGGTTCTCTCGTTAAAATATTTGGCTACAGAAAATCTAGTGGGAAAAATCAATAGCTAAGGAAAAAGAATACAACCTCACATAAAACTTCCCCTGATTTGTGGATATAACTAGGGGTGGATACTTCTGGATCCAGAGTTAATGTGGTTACCTCGTTAAAACTTGTGGCTGTGGAAAACCCCGCGGGAAAAACCAATAGCTAAGGAAAAAGAGTACAACTCTTCATCAACTCCTCCTGTTCTATACAAGCTTTAAACTTGCAGGTCTATTAGGCATCTATACATCAATCCAGTTTACAATATTCCGAGAATAAATACAAAATACAAGTATTTCTCATCTATGGCAGTTGCTAAATCCAAAGGAGCTTTTGGAGAGTGTAACGACTGTTTTCATAGCACATGTTTTTCCGTAACGAAAACGATTTCAAAATGAGTAAATGATTTTTTTCTATTTTATTCGTTGCTCAAATCTGAAAATGGACTTCGTATTCGTGATCCTCGTGATGATACGAATGCGTGGTATTGTTTTCGTAATTTTTCGGATACATTTAGTTTCGGGGGCAAAGTCGTAATTTTGTATTTATTTTAATAAAATAACTATTTTAACTAAATACATTTTTACCTTTACTAATCACATTTTAACCCAAACTAATTATCTGTTTAATTACTTAACTACTCACCTACCCTACTCAACCGGCAGCATCACAAACTTTTCACAAGATGCATGTATAACTCAAATCCCTCGTTTGTTAACCGTTTGTCAACACCTACTAACCCCTAAATTATTTCCTTCATAAATAACCCATTATTATATTCATATACATATTCTATAAAAGCCCATTCCCCTCTACAGATGACCAAAACCTCTCCTTCTCGTTTGTCAAACACACCCACGGCAAAGGGGAGTGCTCTCCCACTTTCAACTCTCTCTTCCATTAGCTCTTTCTTTTATACACTACATATATATATTCCTCACCCTCCAACTATCTTTCCCACGCATTCTGTAACGGCCTGTATTTTTAGGCGTGTTTGAGTTCATGCGTGCCATTATTTTTATTCGGTCGTCCGAGTGTTATTTTTTGTCCGTACGTTCTTTTTCTATGCGTTAATGCGAGCGCGCCTCTTCTTTTAGAATTTTTACCATATCGTAATTAGTTACTAATTACACTTAACCCTAACCGTACCCACCTACCGTAATCAAACCCCTAACCCTACACCATTGAACCACCGTATGAATTGGGTAAGATCCAACATCTCACCCCACGGCCAACTCAACGTCATCATTCTCTTAACCCCCCATTTCACTTTTCTTAAATCAAACAACAACCAACATCAGCTTCATCATCATCCTCCTCCATCCCTACAATTCATCAACTAAAAATTCCAATAACAACAACAACAACAACAAACCCTACAACCCAAATCAAATCTCAACCCAAAATCAAACCCCAAAATCAACATTCAGTCACCCTCAAATCAGCACCCCAATCCACACCGAAATCAAATCAAAACCCAAATCAAAACCAGAAATCAAGGAGGGGAAGAATCAAATCTAAAATCAAAGTTCAGATCTGAAATTGAAATCAGATCTTTCTCCTCCCCCTCTTCAGTTCTTTCTCCTCCCCCTCTTCAATTCTTTCTCCTCCTCTCTCCCTCAGCCCTCACCCCCTCCTGACCGCACCACCCCCTACTCCCCGCGCACGCCCTGTGCTTTGTCACCACCGCCCGTTATCGCGCGCGTACCGCCTGCGCAGCTGACGTCGCCTGTACAGTTGCTGCCTCCGCCCAGCTGCCGCTGGCACGTGGCGCCCGTCGCTGCCCTCTTGCCGCGCCAACTGCTTCCCCCCACCAGCAAGCTCCTCCTCTTCTCCCTTCAAGAGAAAGACAAAAAAAGAAAAAGAAAGAGTAGAAAGAGCAAGAAGAAGAGAAGGCATGTATGAGTTATTGGGTATGGGGTTTTATTGGGTATTTGAGCTATTGGTTATTGGCTATTGGGTTTTATTGGGTAATAAGTTATTGGGTATTTGGTTTAATTAAGCTATTAACTTATTGGGTATGGATTATTAAAGTTAGGGGGATTATTGGGCTGGTAAGTGTGTTACTGGGTTATTTTTTAAGTTAATTGAATGATTTGAGTTATTTAGAATTATTAAGTTATAAGTTTTTGAATTATTAAGTTATTAAGTTGTTTTAAGTTAGTAAGTTATTTTGAGTTGTTAAGTTATTAAGTTTTTAAAGTTATTAAAATGTTGATTAAGTTAATCAAGTTATTTAAGATTTTAAAATGTTAATGATATTTTTAAGTTAAAGGTTATACTTTAAGTTATATGATTAATTATATGAACGATTAATAAATTAGTTATACAAGTTAGTAGTTGTATAAATTCTTATTAACCATTTATCATGTTGAATAAAATAGAAAAACCGACCTCACCATAATATCACGTTTGTCGAGACGAACACAACGACACCAAAATCACCAAACAAGCAAGTGTGCATTTTCTTCATGTTTTTAAATACCGTTTCATTTAATGCGAAACCAAACTTCACATGTCACATGTTGTGTATTGCAAGATAAAAACCCAAGTGCGTGCGTGTGGACACTTTAATAAGTTAATTGAATATGCCTTGTGAATTGCAACATTTCTGGACTTGTATGAATTGCTTGAACTACTCGAAAATCATAGACATGCGAGCCGGTTTGGCTAATCATAGATATTTCATGCCAAGATTTGGCTACTCCAGTGGGCCAGTTTGGCTAGTCTGGCTCGTGTTATAGTATTACAACTTTTGATGGCCGGTTTGGCTGATTCTGGCTCGTGGTCTAGAAAGTACACGTGGGTGGGGTTGGGTTCGTGGGTACTAGTCGGTAGTAAACGGGTTATCTTCGAGGGCACGAGAAGGTAGATTCTCTTACTAGCCACCTAACGACGTGAACCTTAGTCACTAAATTGAATACACTCTTGAACATCTTGAAAATGCTATACCAAAAATGTACGACATATAGAATTGCTTCTGCTTTCACTTATAGTAGAACTGCCATGCTAGTATAATTTCTGTTCATACTGCTTAGAAATTATAATTGTTCGTTTATTCATAATTCTTTAACTGCCATGAAAACTGCTTTCGAAAACCTTGCCAAGGGTCCTAATCATATTATTGCTTGCCAAGGACCTTGCTGACATACATTTCTATGTTGTTCGGAATGTATGTTAGGACACGAGACATGTTACATTGAGGACGAGCTGATTGTGGGAACTGACACACTGGACCAGGAGTACGCTGATCCAGAAGTTCTCCCCACTGAGAACTAGTTAATAAACACTATCTGCTGTTGCTTAGAATTTCGTTTATTGCACTTTTGTAGGATGTGTACCCTCTTTGTAAAACTCGATTGTTATTGGCCATGCTTGGGGCCACATTACTTTGTGTACTCTTTTCTGGATGTTGGATTTGAAGTCATAGTTATTTCTGTTGTTTCTGAAATGCATGCAAGTTCATGTGTATGGTTTATTCACAAATGCTTATTGGGTTTGAGCTTCACCGCTTCAGCCCATGCGTACCCGCTCGCGTCCTCACTCCCTAGTATAATGGGGTGCGGGGCGTGACATGTTTTTGTGGTGGCCCTATGCAGGTCTTGCATTACGCGAAACTTTAGGACAATAGAAATACTATCATTAGCCAAATTGTCTAGTTTTATCTCGTACACAAAATTTAACCAAGTTTCTTGTCTCAGAATGGCAGTAGGACACAACACCAGGAATGTGAATGTGAATGGAACTGCAGCTAACGGAGGTGTCGACGTGAATGAACTCCTTGAATTTATGAGGGGGATGTTAGAGATCCAACAACAGCTAATTCAACAGGGACAACAACCTGCTCAGATTGCACCACCACCCCCCTCGACTTGAACCAGGAGTTAGGTAGTTCCATGAGCTGCAACCCAAAAGCTTCTCTGGAAAGGAAGGACCTCTGGATGCTGAAGAATGGGCCCAAGGGACTGAGGACAAGTTGAATGCTGCACGTATCCCTCAGGTAGGATAGGTCGATGTTGTGAAGCTCTAACTGACTGACAATGCAAGGAGCTGGTGGCAACTGGAAGAAAGGCATTTGGACAGACCCATCTCTTGGGGCTTATTTCGGGAAAGGTTCGACGCAAAGTATTTTTCTGAAACAGCCAAAAGAGAACTTAAGCAACGCTTCACCAATCTGGTCCAAGGAGATATGACCATTGACGAGTATGCGGCCGAGTTTGCGATGCTCAGCCGCTTCGCACCCCATATGGTTGAGGAACCTGAAGACTGTGCATTTCAGTTTCGCCAAGGCATGAATCCCAAAATTCAAGCCTCAATGACCTCGGTAAAACTAACGACCCTTCAGGATGTTTGGATGCTGTATGTAGCCATGAGTTTGTGACAAGACTCCCAATGGGATTTCAAACTGGAGGAATCACGCATTCCATGGAGCCACCTAGGATGGTGCCAAGACGAAATTTTCGGCCTCCCCAGACCACACAGTTCAAGAGGCCAGCTGCTCATGTCGACCAAGCTCAGCTGATCTTTTTCTTGTGTGGCAAGACTGGACATCAGAAGAAGGATTATATGAGGATGCTGAACCAATGTCTGATCTGTAGAGCACCTGATCATGATGCAAGAGACTGCCCCCACGGCAAGGATCGTCAAGCACTTACTAGAGTACCTGGACATGTTCAGCAAGGAGTGCCTGGACCTATTTAGTGAGGTGCCCCTGGACCTGCTCAACGTGAACCGCCCCTGATTCCGCAGAACCGAGCCTACCAGCAGGCCAATCAGCCGAAGCCCCATGCATTCATTATTACTACTGCAGAAGCTGAGGCTGAAGATGAAGTGATTACATGTAACATCTAGATCTAGTATTTCATACTGCTTTTATATTCATGCTTGTTAGTTAGACACCCTTGCTAAGATTAGTTGTTATCATCTTAGGTGTCATTGTTTGGTCGTCCCTTCGCTCTCGCAATCGGGACGATGGTCGAATGTCATATTACCGCAAGCACACGGTGTAAACAGTGGCAAATAGGTATCGTATCTACATGGAGGCGGTTGTCATACTACCTATTGATCCTAGGTTGACTTAGGCTTCAAACGTTTTATTCAGGTGGAGATGGATTATAGAGTGTCGTAATGGTGGTGGATGTGGAATGCGAGGATGTCACTGTCATCAAGGCACATCAAAACACAAAAGAGAACAAATAAAACAAAGAGAAAATGAATGAGGGGAAATATCACTAGGGTGTCGGGAATCCCACTAGGGCTTTCGGGTTTGGATAACGGGTCAAGGATCCCTTCGTCGAACGATGAATGCAGGTCGGAGTGTCACATCCAGAAATGGGAAAGAGCATTTGACTTTTGTCTTCATGCTCATCTAACGCCTCCCCATGCACAGCCGTGCTTTCGCAGTCGACTTTGCACAGGGATGCGTGCTTTACGCTTACCATTTGGTTCCCGTACCACAAATCCGTATTCACTCTCATGATCTACGGACCTGGGTACCACTCTACGATTGGTTGAGGCTGTCGGGCTACTCTTGTTGTCACCGACTAGTGGATTTAGGGTTAGTGATCACCCTCGGCTCTTGAGTCACTCTCGTGAACGCGAGCCCCGAAAATGGCCACTAAGCCCGAATCGGATTCGTGTGGATTCTCCCTAAGAGATGGAGTTGATTTCGCGATCCTCCAATCCTAGGGCTAACCTCCCAAAATTCATTATCCAAACTACCGTAGAGCAACCCTAGATTCATCCAACTAAGGTTAACCCATCATCCAACCCCTAGAATCCTAGGGTTCTTTCCTAATCCTAGCAATAGATCTACTCAATCATTACACAAGAGATAGAAACAACATGAATCAACATCACAAGCAAGTAAAATGAAAGCAATAAAGGATTCAACAATAAAAACATATAAGAGAGACAATAAAAGAGAATTACTAAGGAGAATATACTTAACGAATGAAGATCCGGCACATAATCATCCAAGAGGGGGCCTATGGCATAACCTAACCTCTGAAAATCATTTCCAAAGACAGAAAATAAGTGAAAAGGGTTAAAACCCCACCTCCCCCAAATGGTGGCTACAACTCTTATTTATAGCCTCTCCCCAAAAACCCTAGAAAAAGCCCTAAAAGTGGTCTACCGACATAGCGCTCGGTCGAGCGCGCCCTAGCGCTCAGTCGAGCATGCCCTAGCGCTCGACCGAGTGCCATCTTGACGCTTCTAGCTGGCCACACGGAGGAGGGGTCGCCCGAGCGCCCTCTTAGAGGACTTGATCTCGCTTGGTTGGAATTGATGTCGCTCGGTCGAACGATTGGCCGCTCGACCAAGTGAATTAGGCGCGAACTTTCCCGAGAGCTGCAAGGTAAAAATAGGAGCTCACTGACGACTGGCTCGGGCGAGCATTGGGGGTCACTCGGCCGAGTGAGTTTGTAACGGTCGCTTTCCGATCTTATGAATTTTCTACGTGCACGTGCTTTATCGTGCACGTATTTTATTTGGCTATTTCTGGATTCCGAAATATGCGATGTGATATGTCGTTGTGATTGTTCGGAAGTGTAGGATTTTATTGTAATTTTTGGGAACGTCGTTTCACGGCTCGTTTTCTCGCAAAACGACTTTGAATGATAGGGGCGTTTTAGTCATTTGACTCAAAACGCTGTTTTCAATTTTACATTTATTTTTGGTGGGTGTAGTGCACGATTAGGCTCTGTAGATCTGTGCGTCTCGTCTCCACGATCGTCTCGGTATTTTCGGATTATTTTTCTGACGCCCGGATTGAGAAATATCGCTCGGAGAAGTCTCGACCGTTGATTAGCCCAACCAGTTCAAATTCGAATTTGATAGCCAAATCTGGCTATATCTCTAATTAATCTCATTAGGGGTGGCAATTCGGGCCGGCCCGGCCTGGTTTTCTTAAAGGACTGGGCCGGCCCAGCCCGATAAGACTTCGGGCAATTCCGGAGAGGCCCGGGCACGGTCCGATAAAAATTCGGGCCACCCGGCCCGGTCCGATAGGGTTGAATGAATTATGTATTGTGACAATATTTTATCATATTTTTAAACAAAAACTTGTCGCATATGCTTAAAGATGCATCGAAATGGAGCACGAAAGAAGAGGATTAAGTGGTTTGCATAAGGTGATGTGGCCTACATTGTTTTCATTTATTTGGCAAGATGAAGTAACATGTTTGGTGGTTCTTTATCTCTTCTCAGAAACTGAGATCGACCTCCAAGATCCGAAGACATCAAAGTTGACGCTGTCAGGAAGTTGTTAAAATTTATGATATTTGGACCTTGATCTGATAAAATTCATGACATTGGACTCAACACCATAAATGAATGCCCATTACTGAAATTCGCTTTAGATCAGTGTGTGGTCAAATTGAAGTGGGGCGATCAAATGCTTTTCGTGCCGTGCCGTGCCACCCATGGGCTGGAAAGCTTGGCCCAGGTCCGGCCCGAAAATGAACCGGGCCGGGCCGGCCCGGTCCGATAAGGATTTCGGGCCAAAATTATTGGCCCAAGCACGGTCTTATCGTGCCGGGCCCGTGCCGGGCTATCGTGCCGGGCCGAAAATTGCCACCCCTAAATCTCATGATATCTTTCCTAAACAGCTTTTCTATTTGTCCCCTAGACTTATCCCAGATTACACACCCTCTATCCCTAAACCCCTCTCACATTTAACCCTTATCTAATGTCTATTTAGCTAACTTCTCTTATTATAATTAACCCTAAACTATCTAACCCTAACCCTAAAATTATTTTTCCCCATCACGCAACCCTAGGCTGAAATCCTCAGCCGCCGGCCACACAAAAAAAACCCCCCGATCTTTTTTTCTCTCCCTAGTGGCCTCCCCTCGTTCTCAGCCCGAGCGCCGCCGCACCCCTCTTCCGCCCGCCGCCACCGCATCCTCTCTCTTGCGCCTCCTCCCCTCTCATCCACGGCGCCCCCGCCACGACCCACAGCCGCCCACGACGCCCCTCCCGCCGTACGCCGCCGCTGCAGCGCGCAGCGCTCCCCGCTGCCGCCGCCGATCCGCAATCCACAGCGCGCGCCGCCGCCTCTCCGCGATCCACATCGCCGCCCGCCGTCGCTATGCCATCCCGAGCGCCGCTGCCCTCCATCTGTAGCGTCGCATGCCTTGCAACAGCCGCCCGACCGCCTGCAGCCCCCGCACAGACCCCCCACTGCCGCCGCTCACTGCTACAGCGCGCTGCGCTCCCCGATCTTCGTGCCACCGCAGCACCAGCAGCAACCGACGTCTGTCGCGCCGCTGTCAGCAACCCTCACAGATCCGGCCGAGCACCCCCTAGGCCGGAGGCACCCCGCGATGAATTCTAGGCCGAACGGCCCTTGGACTAGCGTTCCAACGGGTTTTTCGTTGCCGTTACGCGCCGTTATTAACTGTTTTTTCTGTCGGACTGATCGTGCTCACTACCGCACTTCGTCCACTGCCCGAACGAGTCTCACTATGCTACCCGTAGTCGAGACGCCGTAGACACCACAGAGCTCCTGCAGTCCAGACGCTGCGTCTGCACTACCCCAGACACCGGAGAGGTTGGTCCATCGAACTCGTAGCAAACCCACACCGTAGCAGAACTGAACCCTAACTAAAATCGGACAACTCGAACTAAATTTACTTTTCCGCACCAGTAAAACGCTGCTCACTGTAGAAATCGACCATCGGACAATTTTTCTGTGCATATAGGGTAGTGGTTGATCTGGGCTGAACGAAACACCAACCTGTGACGTTGACGAATAGGATAGCCCCGATAACCTAGAAACAAACCCTAATAGGACTTAATGAAAATCGCGACCTGACACCGTCGCCGTGACCTGTTTTAGATGGACTACCGCAGACGCGACGACTGGACGAGACGACCCGGACAGACGACACACTCGCCACCGCAGGCAAGTGTACTCACTTGCGTTTTTGACCGTGCCTTGGTCTTAAACTACTAGAACTATTAGACTGTGAACAATTAGAACCGGACGTGAAATGATAGTGTCTGGGACACCCTGACGACCTAGACTTGACGATGAAGTCTAGGCGTGACAATAACAACTTTCGACACCATAGGGTTATCTTGTGTGTGCATGCGTGTGGACACCCTAGAAGAACTATCCCTGTCGTGTCACGGCGTGTCTTGTTTTGCACAGCCTACAGGCAATAGGGCACTCTCCAAGTGATTCCTTGTACGGATACACAGCCTATGGGCAATTGGGCACTCTCCGAGTGATTCCTTGTACTGATACACAGCCTGCAGGCAATAGGACACTCTCCGAGTGATCCCTTGTACGGACTTATCTTGAGCACTTGGGTTGGGGTAGGGTTGAGCGTGCGCACGGCAAGAGGGTCTGATCCCCCTCGAACCTTAAGGCGTGAACCCTTCGAGTCACACGTGTCTTGTCTTGTCGTGTCCTGTCCTATCTTGCTGGTCTTGTCACGTCTTGTCACAACCCCTATAGGTTAGTCCTGTAGTCTGTAGCTCACGCTACGACTACTACTTGCTACGCTTTACTTTCCTGCTGCGTTACTTCCTTTTTGTTACACTGTTATAACCCCAGCATGCTAATCAACCAGTAAACTGATGTTTAATAGTTTGGTACACTTGCAGTAGAGTCTGACCTCTTTTGTAGACTTTACCTGACGTACAGTTCCCTTCTTTTGGTGCTGTACGTCTGGTGTGGAGCCAGTGTACGTCGACGAGGCAGAGCTACCCGAGGACGTAGAGCCGGAGGATGTCGATCCTGAGTACGTGCCCAAGGAGGACCAGAGTTAGAGATCTTCGTGTTGTCGATTCAGAGGTTCCACCGTAGTTTTGTTGGGTGCGTAGCACCGTTTACTTTCTGTCTAGGTTGGGTGCTTGCACCAGTAGTTTACTTTTCTGTCGTTGTTGCTGACTCAGGCTTTTGTTAGACTCTCAGTACTCTGGATTGATAAATTTGGAATAAAATGAATGCTTTCTTTTTCAGTACTTTTATTGTTCTGTACTAAAATGCAGGGACCTGTTCCTTCGTCATGGAGTACCACACAGACGCTTATTGGGTTCGGGCTTCTCAGCCCCGGCCTAAGCGGCCCTTAGTCACGCTTCGCCTCCGTCGTTTGGGAAGCGGGGCGTGACAGAGTTGTGTCGCTCTGTCGAGCTTGCTCCTCCTTCATGATGTCACATCTCGGTCGAGCGCGTGGAGCGCTCGACCGAGCGACATGGAAGCTCACTCTTCTCTTCTCCTTTCCTTGCTCTCCTTCCTTCCTCCTTTTCTTGGCTCCTTTGCTTTATCTTTCTTGATCTTCCCCTTGCTTCCCAGCAGCTTTGAGTCGTCGAATGTGACGTCACTGGATCTCCAGTGTCGATGTGTGTGCTCGCTTGTCCAATATACTCCGAATCGCTCGATATTCCCTGAAATGCAAACAAACGCTCTTAAAGTCAAATAGTTCCAGTTATTAGTGTAAAAGCATATAAAATCGGAATTAAAGTGATCATTTTGACTTGTAAACAAATAGATATAATGTGTAATATTATGACACATCAAAATTCCCCAATCTTACCTCTTACTCGTCCTCGTGGAAGATTAGTAAGAAGCGAACTCGAGGGAGGAATGCAATGGAGAGGTGAGGTGGTGAAGCGTGATGGAGACATAGGGCTCATTCTTAAACTTAGCAAATATATGAACCCATGGATGCAAGAATTCGTGAACACACACAAAAATGATTAGAACACATGTTTACACAAAATACTTAAGTCTTGCTCAAATGAACATAATGTGGGTTTTAATAAATATAACGAACTTGATAATCAATGAAACGAGAATAGAGCTACATCCTACCATAGTTTATCATGAAATATGCTAAGTTCACAGAAATGAATCCACCGTCCGTAATTCATCTAAGCAGTATAAATATGTCATGATCAAATATTTTCAAGCATGCATGGTGTTTTGTTAAGCTTCACGGAATGAGTTAGTGAATTCAATTAATGCAAGGCGTCACTACACTATGCCCGTTTCATGACTCCTAGAATCCATCAACTTTGCCATATCCCTATTCTATATAGAAAGTCAGGTAAGGATGTGGGATTTTTTACAATTGTTTTTGGCTATACAAATTTTTTTATATACATATTTTTCTTTATTTATATATACGAGATAACTCAATATATACAAGAGGTGGTCTATGCATCCCAGATCAGATGATCTTAGGGCATCGGGTTACAAGGAACCCCAATGACCTGTTATTTAGGATATTTGTTTGATTTTTGCATTATTGGGATTTTTGCAAACTCACGTAAATGCGATGGAATGCAAAGCATGATCAGAGATCGTTTATTTGGATATACGCAAAAGAAAAGGAAAAAGCATAGAATCTAGACATGACTCGGTTGCAGGAATTCTAATTATCACTACTTCGGTTGTCGTATGGTTATCCTATCTCTTTTGAATTACTAAACATCCATGAATCAATAGAATAATCAATCAAATCACACAAGAGTCAAGTAATTTTCAGATTTTTGATTCATTCATTTTTAGCTCAACTGTTTCAAGAATATGGTTGTGAAACTATGGATTCTAATATGAAAAAGTATATTAACAATGATACTCTAACCAAGGAATTGAACTCGAACAGATATCAGAGTTCATAAAAAAATAAATTCACAATATTTCATAGAAAATGAAGCATATGAAACATAAATAGAGAGGTGAACATGGTTCAAATGAGAATTTCAAAGTGTGAATTACGACGAAGCAAAGTAAGTGCACTGTACACTCCCCCAAGCTTAAACATCATATTGTCCTCAATATGTGTGTGATATGAGTAGAGGACAATGACAGAATAGGGGGGCTACACAACAAAATAATATCTCTCCCTAAGCTATATCAGACGGTGCGCGGTATGGACAGATGGGCATAAAAATTGGGATACTGGCAGGCAGTTAAATCATGGAATTGGGTGGGGTGCAAAGGATGATTGAGCAACCATCATATTGGATGAATTTATTAAACTAGGAAAGCATAAAAGTCATATACGGTCCTCTCTCTGTCGAGAGGATTCGTGATTATTTAAAGCATAAAAATCTACACTATATCTACACTACTGGAGTGTTACAACATGTAGCAAAATGCAGATACAGTATCCTTGCTGGTGCAGGCAACTGCTCTAGCTGCTCCTTCCGTGGCTCCGCCAGGTGCATGTCTCCACGGATAGCAACGATCTCCAGCAATGCAGCCCCTAGCATCTCCCCAAGGATTCCACCTATACCTTGTAGGAGACGAGCTGCATCAGTTCGTCTCTAAAAATTCTCCCCCATGATATATGAATCCCAAAGAAAATCATCAACATAAATAATGGAATTTAAATCTGGTTGATGATACTTCCCTGAGATTATATCTCCATTCTCGTGTACCACGATAGCTCCCTTCTCGGTGTCTTCTCCAAGCTCATCCGGTAACTCTGGCATATAGGCGTGGGTCTCAACAGGCAACTCCTTGCTGTGCTCCTCGGCAGATTCCCCAAGTAATGACACGTCAAAGCGTACCTCCGGTCCATATTCGTACGTGCTCTGTAAAAGTTACGACGTGTCAAAAATATCTGAATCAAAATAAATGTCAAATGAAATACATGATTCAAAAATGGAATGGGTAAAAATATCTCCCTGAGTGGGAGTTGTAAGCTCTGGTGGGTGGTCATCTACCGTAGGACATGGGGGAGGTGGCCCCGGAAGCTCAACTGAAGGTGGGCAAATGGGTCGGGTCGGGTCGGGTTCGGGTTGGGTCAAGTCTGACCCGACCCATTTAGGGGTGGACCCGAACCCGACCTGGATTTAATCTGGGCCCTGAACACAAGACCCGAACCCGACCCGGCAGATTGGCGGGTCACCCGAACCTGACCCGCATTTCATTCACTTTTTTTAAAAAATGTTTTAAATCAATTGCTGGAAGTAGGTTTCGAAGCGTAGATCTTGCAAAATCAAGAGCTCAAGCCAACCATGTGGCCAAGAAGCTCATGTGAAACTTGTTCATCAATTATTTATTTATTTCAATTCCAAAATCATGTTTAAAATTCAAAAAATGCAACGCCTACACCAGGATTCGAAGCCAGAACCTATGTTAGACAGCAGCGAACCAACCAAACGGTGTAACCGAGTCTCAATTACCGACGACCTATGAGTCATGGATAAATTATATATATATATATATATATATATATATATATATATATAGAATACTGGGTATCATACGCCATATGAGAGGGTCTCTCATATTCCCTCTCACATAAAGGGGGCAAGTATAACAAGTACAAGCCCATGTGGGCTTGTACTTGCCCCCTTTATGTGAGAGGGCATATGAGAGACCCTCTCATATGGCGTATGATACCCAGTATTCTCATATATATATGAGAATACTGGGTATCATACGCCATATGAGAGGGTCTCTCATATGCCCTCTCACATAAAGGGGGCAAGTACAAGCCCACATGGGCTTGTACTTGTTATACTTGCCCCCTTTATGTGAGAGGGAATATGAGAGACCCTCTCATATGGCGTATGACACCCATTAATCCCTATATATGTATGTATGTATGTATATATGTGTATATATATATAGATGTATGTATGTATGTATGTATGTATGTATGTATATTAAACCGGGTAGAATTTGGGTTATATGGGTTGACCCGGACTCGACCCGGATTTTATCCGGGTTGGCCGGGTCGACCCAGATTCCACTCAACCCAGATAGACCTATACCCATACCCGGTTAAGGAGACCGGGTTCGGGTCGGGTCGGGTCGGGTTCATTTTGACACCCCTAGGTGCAAAGGATGATTGAGCAACCATCATATTGGATGAATTTATTAAACTAGGAAAGCATAAAAGTCATATACGGTCCTTTTGCTGTCGAGAGGATTCGTGATTATTTAAAGCATAAAAATCTATACTATATCTCCACTACTGGATTGTTACCACCTGTAGCAAAAGACGGATTCAGTATCCTTGCTGGTGCAGGCAACTGCTCCAGCTGCTCCTTTCGTGGCTCCGCCAGGTGCGTGTCTCCACGGATAGCAACGATCTCCAGCAATGCAGCCCCTAGCATCTTCCCAAGGATTCCACCTAAACCCTGTAGGAGACGAGCTGCATCAGTTCATCTCTAAAAATTCTCCCCCGTGATATATGAATCCCAATGAAAATCATCAACATAAATAATGGAAATTAAATCTGGTTGATGATACTTCCCAGAGATTATATCTCCATTCTCGTGTACCATGATAGCTCCCTTCTCGGTGTCTTCTCTAAGCTCATCAGGTAACTCTAGCATATAGGCGTGGGTCTCAGCAGGCGACTCCTCGTTGTGCTCCTCGGCAGATTCCCCAAGTAATGACACGACCAAGCGTACCTCCGGTCCATATTCATACGTGCTCTACAAAAGGTACGACGTGTCAAAAATATCTGAATCAAAATAAATGTCAAATGGAATACATGATTCAGAAATGGAATGGATAAAAATATCTTCTTGAGTGGGAGCGGTAAGCTCTGGTGGGTGGTCATCTGCCGTAGGACATGGGGGATGTAGCCGCGGAAGCTCAACTGAAGGTGGGCAATACTCGGGCTCCATGTGAGTATCTGTATCTTTATCCCGAGTAGCGTCCTCCTCAACTGTCACGCCCCGCTTCCCCAGTATGGAAGGCAAGACGTGAGGAGGTCCGCTCAGACTTGAATCTGTGAAGCAATAGTCTGATAAGCGTCTAGTAATTTAATCCATTATCAGGTTCTTTGTATTACGACGAAACAACAACAATAATAATAAGGGATAGACAAATAAAATTATCCAACATTCAACATCCACAGATTTTTATTCCAAACATTACAGAGTAAAAGTCATAAAAGAGTACAGAGTCTGAAAGCAACAAGGCCTAAGCATGGCCGAAACTACAACAAGAATTGGTGCTACGCACCGAACAACCTAACAGCAACTATTAAGAGTAAACAACAACTGATAAGGAAACCTCCTGCTGAAACTAAGGGTAGAACTCCGGTGACCTCGAACTGTACGTCAGCAAACTATGCCATCAGCAACTAAATCAGGCTCAAAACCTGACATGTGACACCCAAAGAGAAAAGGGCACATGTCCGCAAAAATCTCCAAAAAGGAAGGGGGACTTTTGTGCAAGGAAACATATGAGCAAAAGTGTACAACTAGCAGTTCTAAAATAATGGAGATGACATGACATGTTATTTAACGAATGCAGCAGTTTAAACATGAGCATGAATGTAGCATTTTAAGATGAACATGAAAGTTAACATTTGCATGACACGTTGTAGCAAAAAGCTACTAAACAGGATATCACGATTTCACGATGAAAGCATGCATTCACATTATGCACATGGTTTACTCCTTACAGCTGAAGGTGCGGATCAGGCACACTTCTACGCTGTGTGATAGCTTAACCCTATCCCACCCACAGAGTTTATGACTTACAGCTGAAGTGGCTTGTACGGGCACACTTTTATGCCGCGTGATCGCTTAACCCTACCCCTCCACGTGTATATTTTCTGGATCATGAGCCAGAAAGTGTTTTTCAATATGGCATAGAGGTGCACCTAGCCTCAATAAATATGAAGGAGTCAAGATCCTACTCACCGCAACTTACATTTTAAAGTAGCATGTGCTACATATTCATGATAAGATGCATGAAATGACATAGCAATATGCATGAGATAACATGGCAATAAGCAATTAAGAGTGCGTGCAGTTAATTTGAAAGTAAACATGAAATGCAGCATGAAATGATAGCATAGTAAAGGTGTCGAATCTAGCTTCGTTGTCAAACTAGATCAAGTAGGATATCGGATCTAGTTTCGTTATCAAATTAGATCAAATATGGTCGTCTAGGCGACTATCATTTCACCACCTAGTCTCTTTTACGTAATTTTACAAAATGGCCTAAAACATGGCCTATACTAGTTACTGTGCAAGTTTCACTTGCCTGATATGAGTCGTGCTGCAAGTCACAGATCATGAGTCAAGATACTTCCTATGTGCTCAATCAACACCCAGCCTACAGTCCCATATTTTTAATCTTCAATTAGTGCGTTACCAAGCAATGAAAATACAGTTTTTATCTTGTTAATATGGGGATGTGGGTTCCAACAGTTCAGGTATACCTCAACACGACGCGAGAGCTACATTGACGTCGGGTAGCGACGTCAGGGGTTGGATTCCGGTAGCATGTAAGGTAACGACGTCGGCTCGGGAAAGGTAACGGGTCGCGAAGAAAGACGTATTCTATCTGCGTCATCAGATTTACGGTATATCAAGCTAAAAGTGATTAACTAACAAAATAATCTATACTTAATTTATACAATAAACTATTATATTACTGGATGTATGCTTAATAGTAACAGTATGTATAATAAACCATCGTATATCCATTTATACTAAATCATATACATAAATATATCAAGTTATGACTTGCTGGCACATAAATCTTAGAGGGTGCCACTGTTCACTATATATAATGATACATACTGCCAATCGTACTAACTATTAAAAAAATATAGCTGATTGACACTATTTTTACTAATAATATATATAATAATGTTTATATGCTACTGCCATTATTAGGACTAACAATAAATGAGGATATACCCTTAACTCACGTAAAAAACATGCACTCACCTTCCTCTTATGTTCAAGTGCCGTCAGTACTGGCATGCGGGCACGGTGCGGTGCGGCTGTAATGACCGGCGACTAGCGATGGGCGAGCTCTGTACGGGGATGGCGACTGAGGTGACGACAAGCGGGAGATGACTGGGCGCTGTCGAGTCTTCCAAGGAAGAAGAGTCGGGGAGAAGGCGGCGTTGTGAAGCGACGGGGAAGGTCGAAACAGGTCGAAGGCGGCGCACGCGGCGTGGGGCTAGGTGTCGGGAGGTGACTCTGGAGGTGAGAGGAGGCGGTCGTGGTCTACATGAGGGGGAGCGGTGGCTGTCGAGGGGAGGAGGCGCAGGAGGGAGTGTGTGCCTGGGTTTGTGGCTGAGCGAGGTCCGGTGGTCGCCCAGGGTGTCGTTGGAAAGGATGAGAGTGGGGTTTGTTTGCTCACCGGCGACGAGAGGACCTAGGGCGCCAGGTTGATGGCGAAGGTTGGAGGAGAAGCCCGTGGGGTTTGTGCGAGTTGCTCGGAGGGATTGGGTAAGGTGATGCTTTGGACGTCGGTGGGTCGAGGTGTTTGTAGCGAGGAGGTTGGGAGGAGGCGTGAGGCCTAGGGTGAAGGGTTGGCGTTGCAGGGGTTGCTCGCATGCGTGGAGAAGAAGAGGGAAGGCCTATGTCTCTTTGGCTTGGGGTTTCTTTGGGGAAGAGATGGTAGGATGTAGGGGAGAAAGAGGAAGCTAGGGGCTAGGTGTCAGTTTCTTTCAAAAGTTTTTTTGTTCCTGAGTTAAACCATGGGTTGCTTGTAGAGTAGGAGAGTGGGAGAGGTAACCTAAGACGAGTACAACTAAATCTTGACGACAGCGCTTGACTATCAAACCTGGATGTCTATCTAAGTCTTCCTACCATCTAAGACAAAGAAAGCCTTCAGGTTAGACACAATTCATGACTTGAATGTTTCGAATATTTAAATGGATGTTGCTATCATTATTGTTGTTCCGATATTTCACAGATGCAAAGAAGACCTGCATGGGCCACCACTAAAACATGTCTGTCATGTCCTGCTTCCCCAGTATGGAAGGCGAGACGTGAAGAGGTCCGCTTAGACTTAGAGCTGTGAAACTACAGTCTGATAAGTGTCTGGTAATTTAATCCATTATCAGGTTCTTTGCATTACGACGAAACAACAATAATATTAATGAGAGATAGACAAATAAAATTATCCAACATTCAACATCCATAGATTTTTATTCCAAACATTACAGAGTAAAAGTCATAAAAGAGTACAGAGTCTGAAAGCAACATGGCCTAAGCATGGCCGAAACTACAACAAGAATTGGTGCTACGCACCAAACATCCTAACAGTAACTACTAAGAATAAACAACAACTGACAAGGAAACCTCCCGCTGAAACTAAGGGTAGAACTCCGGTGACCTCGAACTGTATGTCAGCAAACTGTGCTCTCAGTAACTAAATCAGGCTCAAAACCTGACATGTGACACCCAAAGAGAAAAGGGCACATGTCAGCAAAAATCTCCAAAAAGAAAGGAAGATTTTATGCAAGGAAACATAAGAGCAAAAGTGTACAACTAGCAGTTCTAAAATAATGGAGATGACATGACATGTTATTCAACGTATGCAGCAGTTTAAACATGAGTATGAATGTAGCATTTTAAGATGAACATGAAAATTAACATTTGCACAACACGTTGCAGCAAAAATCTACTAAACAGGATATCACGATTTCACGATGAAATCATGCATTCACATTGTGCACAGGGTTTACTCCTTTCAGCTGAAGGTGCGGATCAGGCACACTTCTACGCTGCGTGATAGCTTAACCCTACCCCACCCACAGAGTTTACGCCTTACAGCTGAAGTGGCTTGTACGAGCACACTTTTACGCTGCGTGATCGCTTAACCCTGCCCCTCCACGTGTATATCTTCTGGATCACGAGCCAGGAAGTGTTTTTCAATATGGCATAGGGGTCCCCCTAGCCTCAATCAATATGTAGGAGTCAAGATCATACTCGCCGCAGCTTACATTTTAAAGTAGTGTGTGCTACACATTCATGATAAGATGCATGAAATGACATAGCAATATGCCTGAGATAACATGGCAATAAGCAATTAAGCGTGTGTACAGTTAATTTGAAAGTAAACATGACAGGCAGCATGAAATTATAGCATAGTAAAGGTGTCGGATCTAGCTTCGTTGTCAAGCTAGATCAAGTAGGATGTCGGATCTAGTTTCGTTATCAAACTAGATCAAATATGGTCGTCTAGGCGATTATCATTTCACCGCCTAGTCTCTTTTACGCAATTTTACAAAATGGCCTAAAACATGGCCTAAACTAGTTACTGTGCAAGTTTCACTTGCCTGAAATGAGTCGTGATGCAAGTCACAGATCCATGAGTCTAGATACTTCCCATCTGCTCAATCAACGCCTAGCCTACAGTCCCATATTTTTAATCTTCAATTAGTGCATTACCAAGCAATGCAAACACAGGTTTTATCATGTTAACATGCGGGTGTGGGTTCCTATGGTTCAGGTATACCACAACACAACGCGAGAGCTACACTAACGTTGGATAGCGACGTCAGGGGTTGGATTCCGGTAGCGTGTAAGGTAACGGTGTCGGCTCGGGAAAGGTAACGGGTCGCGAAGAAAGACATATTTTATCTGCGTCATCAGATTTACAGTATATCAAGCTAAAAGTGATTAATTAACAAAATAATCTATACTTAATTTATACAATAAACTATTATATTACTGGATGTATGCTTAATAGTAACAGTATGTATAATAAACCATCGTATATCCATTTATACTAAATCATATACATAAATATATCAAGTTATGACTTGCTGGCACATAAATCGTAGAGGGTGCCACTCTTCACTATATATAATGATATATACTGCCAATCGTACTAACTATTAAAAAAATATAGCTGATTGACACTATTTTTACTAATAATATATATAATAATGTTTATATGCTACTGCCATTATTAGGACTAACAATAAAAGAGGATATACCCTTAACTCACGTAAAAAAACATGCACTCACCTTCCTCTTATGTTCAAGTGCCGTCAGTACTGGTATGCGGGCACGGTGCGGTGCGGCTGTAATGACCGGCGACTAGCGATGGGCGAGGTCCGTACGGCGATGGCGACTGAGGTGACGACAAGCGGGAGATGACTGGGCGTTGTCGAGTCTTCCAAGGAAGAAGAGTCGGGGAGAATGCGGTGTTGTGAAGCGACGGGAAGGTCAGAACAGGTCGAAGGCGGTGCACGCGGTGTGGGGCTGGGCGTCGGGAGGTGACTTCGGAGGTGAGAGGAGGCGGTCGTGGTCTGCGATGAGGGGGAGCGGTGGTTGCTGAGGGGAGGAGGCACCGGAGGGAGTGTGCGCCTGGGTTCGTGGCTGAGCGAGGTCCAATGGTCGCCTGGGCTGTCGTTGGAAAGGAGGAGAGTGGGGTTTGTTTGCTCACCGGTGACAAGAGAAGCTAGGGCGCTGTGTTGATGGCGAAGGCTGGAGGAGAAGCCCGTGGGGTTTGTGCGGGTTGCTCGGAGGCTCGCGTAAGATGATGCTTCGGACGTCAGTAGGATGAGCTGTTTGTAGCGAGGAGGTTGGGAGGAGGCATCGGGCTTAGGGTGGAGGGTTGGCATTGCGGGGGTTGCTCGCGTGCGTGGAGAAGAAGAGGGAAGGCTATGGTTCTTTGGCTTGGGGTTTCTTTGGGGAAGAGAGGGTAGGATGTAGGGGAGAAAGAGGAAGCTAGGGGCTAGGTTTCAGTTACTTTCAAAAGTTTTGTTGTGCCTGAGGTAAACCCTGGGTTGCTTGTAGAGTAGGAGAGTGGGAGAGGGATATGTGGAAGTGACGTGAGGAAACGTGGGAATATAATGAGGAGAGATATGGGGGTACGGTTGAGATATATGCTCAGATATTTAAATAAGAAAGGATTTAAATAGTTAAACAAACAGATTTGATTCTTAGAGCTAACCGTATTAGATTGTAGTAATTGGATTAAGATGTGCTAAAATTAAGTAGTTAGGATAATGATAGTTAAGTTTTGTTAATCACCAGAACATTCTGTTGTTTCATTTCCTTTTCCCCCCCTTTTTAATTAAGAACGTTATGTTCAACTTAAAACAGATTATTATAAAAGTAATTAATAATAATAATTAGGTTATGCAACTTCACCCATAGACATCCAAAAATTATAAAGAAGTTACCAGAGCGATCGCGCCTCCGAGAGAATCGTGAATACGGGTTCCAGTCGCGCGTCTGAGCTACGGAGAACAACAATTGAAACCAAAAGCAAATATATATGCATACGAAACAACAGACGCACTAAAAATACATGCAGTCGGAAGTGATCGTTACATTTTACCCACCTTAGAATAAAGTCCGTCCTCGGACTTTCTAACTATAAATATATCTAGTCACTCTAGTAACTAACCCAATCATATCACATTATAATTTAAATCAGGTATAGTCACTACAAGTGCTTATCTATGCACTAGATAGTCCAACATTAACACTACAAACATGTTTATATATATACACATTCTATACTTATACTTACCATAGACAGTCAAAATCATACACGTACTTCAATCATTCATATAGTCACGTACACTCCTTATATAGCTATCACAAACTATCACATAACCAAGTTACACATACTTACATAAAAATAGTTTCACACTAGCAGATACACTCGTAATTCTTTACATATAGATAATTACATATGTAAGAACAAACATGGATATACTACTCCCTATATCTCCTAGTATACACCTAACACCAAACATATCAACACATGTAATCACACCACACAATATTAAATCATGTTTACTATATTTAATATACATTCACCACTACAATAATTTCAAAATATAAATAGTTATTCAAATGCTCGCAGATATTTCACCATATATTCACATCATATACAATACTATAACTATATTCAAGGCACATCACACATACCATAGTCACAAACACCTATACCTAAGCACATATTTACCCGTGCATGGTGCACGCCTATACACGCTGACATGCCATTCATACATACCACTCATACCACTATGTACTTAGCACATATACACACCAAGTTAGCTAGCATATATACATTCAAACATGTAAACCTTAGTAAATAACTACACCACAAGACCAACACCAATAACTATATAATGGCATAGCCACCGACAATCATGTGCGTAACATAACCAGACGCAACCAATCCTATCACTATACATACATCATCCAGTACTATATTCATAGTACTATACGCAAACCACAGACATATGTAACAATATACTTAGAGTATACCCACTCAAGCTTGAGTAAGACTCAAAACACATATCAGAATACTCTATATACATAACACAATATTTATACCTATACCAACACCACTCCAATATATGTATATCTACCAACGTAACCACATACATACCATAATAATATTACAAACATCAGCACACATATATAATCAACTACACTATCCCATATATGCATGCATAGTATAGCCGCATACCAATAATATATTCACACCATAGCAATATTAAATATAATCAGTACACTACTACATATACCTATCCATACATAGGTACGACATACAATAATCGCGGATACCTCATCGTATACAGCACACACACAACATCCCGTAAAGACAAGCAATACCTAACAAAGTTATAACCCTATTATCATACGTATATCACACATATTCATACAGTAAGTACATACCTACGTACGAGCACACGATCACACGTACTAACATATAGATCAAATAATAGGCATGCACATTTAACTATAAGTACCCTATTATCATTACACTTAACATGCACATGACTTACTAGTATACTATTTCAGCATTTACAAGTATCTTCAAACCACATACCACATACCACTAGTAGATATTCTAATACAAATTCTAATATACACAGACATCCCTAAAGTGGTATAGCTATCCACACATACATAAATACAATCATTCATACAACTTCATACATATATCACGAATAACACTGACTATACAAATATAACACAAGAGACAACCATTAATATACTAAAGGTAGCACACTCATATAAGAGTGATATGCAGGGGTCACACGCACAGGTCCACACACTCTACCTATATACATGCACCACAACGACATCACAATAAAACTAATGGGCCCACTACTAGACTAAGGTTGACATAGGCAACGACAATCACTAGTAGGATGACTAAGCAATAGAAAAGGGGTCCGAAACCAAAAGCGTAACGAAACAAGATCGGAAAGAACGGGTTCAGATAGGGCGAGGATAAAGAGATAGCTTGGTTAGGTGAAACATGGATATAATTGTGAATGTTTAGGTGGGGAAGGAAAGATGTAATAATACTCTTATAGGATACATGAAAATAATGTGTAAATGACATAAATTAAAATACGAAGAATATAAAAACGGTCATACTTCAAAAGTTGGAGTTCTCTTTTGCATAGAAAAATATTTGGAGGTCGATAAAATGAGTTGTTCGAAACAAGTTTGAGTCGTATATATATGATAAGAGGAAAAATTGGTCTATTGGATTATTGAAAAACCATTATATAAAAGAATTAAAACATTCACACGAGCATTAAACATATAAGTTAGTAAATACTTACGGTTGTAATTTAAAGATTTCGGCAAAAGTTTCGAAATTCAAAGAATGACTTGAAATTAACTGAAGTGTAGAAAATTTAAGCTCATGCTACATGTTTTCAAAGACTTTAAACTGGGGAAAATTTAAAATAAATAATATTGAAAATACTTTTGGAGGAATCAGGATTTGCAATGGGGTAGATTCGAAAATTAATGATAATCGTCAGGAAGCGATCACGTGAATCAAGAGCAAGGAATATGATCGCATGATGAATACACCTAGGATATGATTCATGAAAAGCTACGACTGAATTCTACGGTCAATAACACAGAAGTGTAATGATCAGGAAAATGATAGAAACCAAGGGTTCTAATTACAAGGCCGACTAAAGATTTAGGAGAAACTTAGCGCTAAGACTTTCTAATGAACTAGACTGTAAGAGAGATCTCAGGGAAGGGTCCTTAGAAGATCAAGATTACGTTCTGCTGGGCCAAAATTGATGGACTCAACGAACGACTAAAGGAAAAGCTCTAGGAATTTAATATGTTCAGAGCTGGGTGGGAGACTACTAAGGTAACCTAAGATGAGTACAACTAAATCTTGACGACAGTGCTTGACTATCAAACCTGGATGTCTATCTAAGTCTTCCTACCATCTAAGACAAAGAAAACCTTCAGGTTAGACTCAATTCATGACTTGAATGTTTCGAATATTTAAATGGATGTTGCTATCATTATTGTTGTTCCGATATTTCACAGATGCAAAGAAGACCTGCATGGGCCACCACTAAAACATGTCTGTCATGTCCTGCTTCCCCAGTATGGAAGGCAAGACGTGAAGAGGTCCGCTTAGACTTAGAGCTGTGAAACTACAGTCTGATAAGTGTCTGGTAATTTAATCCATTATCAGGTTCTTTGCATTACGACGAAACAATAATAATATTAATGAGAGATAGACAAATAAAATTATCCAACATTCAACATCAACATATTTTTATTCTAAACATTACAGAGTAAAATTCATAAAAGAGTACAGAGTCTGAAAGCAACATGGCCTAAGCATGGCCGAAACTACAAAAAGAATTGGTGCTACGCACCAAACATCCTAACAGTAACTACTAAGAATAAACAACAACTGACAAGGAAACCTCCCGCTGAAACTAAGGGTAGAACTCCGGTGACCTCGAACTGTACGTCAGCAAACTGTGCTCTCAGTAACTAAATCAGGCTCAAAACCTGACATGTGACACCCAAAGAGAAAAGGGCACATGTCAGCAAAAATCTCCAAAAAGAAAGGAAGATTTTATGCAAGGAAACATAAGAGCAAAAGTGTACAACTAGCAGTTCTAAAATAATGGAGATGACATGACATGTTATTTAACGTATGCAGCAGTTTAAACATGAGTATGAATGTAGCATTTTAAGATGAACATGAAAATTAACATTTGCACAACACGTTGTAGCAAAAAGCTACTAAACATGATATCCCGATTTCACGATGAAAGCAGGCATTCACATTGTGCACAGGGTTTACTCCTTTCAGCTGAAGGTGCGGATCAGGCACACTTCTACGCTGCGTGATAGCTTAACCCTACCCCACCCACAGAGTTTACGCCTTACAGCTGAAGTGGCTTGTACGGGCACACTTTTACGCTGCGTGATCGCTTAACCCTGCCCCTCCACGTGTATATCTTCTGGATCACGAGCCAGGAAGTGTTTTTCAATATGGCATAGGGGTCCCCTAGCCTCAATCAATATGTAGGAGTCAAGATCATACTCGCCACAGCTTACATTTTAAAGTAGTGTGTGCTACACATTCATGATAAGATGCATGAAATGACATAGCAATATGCCTGAGATAACATGGCAATAAGCAATTAAGCGTGTGTACAGTTAATTTGAAAGTAAACATGACAGGCAGCATGAAATTATAGCATAGTAAAGGTGTCGGATCTAGCTTCGTTGTCAAGCTAGATCAAGTAGGATGTCGGATCTAGTTTCGTTATCAAACTAGATCAAATATGGTCGTCTAGGCGATTATCATTTCACCGCCTAGTCTCTTTTACGCAATTTTACAAAATGGCCTAAAACATGGCCTAAACTAGTTACTGTGCAAGTTTCACTTGCCTGAAATGAGTCGTGCTGCAAGTCACAGATCCATGAGTCTAGATACTTCCCACGTGCTCAATCAACGCCTAGCCTATAGTCCCATATTTTTAATCTTCAATTAGTGCGTTACCAAGCAATGCAAACACAGGTTTTATCATGTTAACATGCGAGTGTGGGTTCCTATGGTTCAGGTATACCTCAACACGATGCGAGAGCTACACTGACGTTGGATAGCGACGTCAGGGGTTGGATTCCAGTAGCGTGTAAGGTAACGGTGTCGGCTCGGGAAAGGTAACAGGTCGCGAAGAAAGACATATTTTATCTACGTCATCAGATTTACAGTATATCAAGCTAAAAGTGATTAATTAACAAAATAATCTATACTTAATTTATACAATAAACTATTATATTACTAGATGTATGCTTAATAGTAACAGTATGTATAATAAACCATCATATATCCATTTATACTAAATCATATACATAAATATATCAAGTTATGACTTGCTGGCACATAAATCTTAGAGGGTGCCACTGTTCACTATATATAATGATACATAGTGCCAATCGTACTAACTATTAAAAAAATATAGCTGATTGACACTATTTTTACTAATAATATATATAATAATGTTTATATGCTACTGCCATTATTGGGACTAACAATAAATAAGGATATACCCTTAACTCACGTAAAAAACATGCACTCACCTTCCTCTTATGTTCAAGTGCCGTCAGTACTGGCATGCGGGCATGGTACGGTGCGGCTGTAATGACCGGCGACTAGCGATGGGCGAGGTCCGTACGGCGATGGCGACTGAGGTGACGACAAGCGGGAGATGACTGGGCGTTGTCGCGTCTTCCAAGGAAGAAGAGTCAGGGAGAATGCGGTGTTGTGAAGCGACGGGAAGGTCAGAACAGGTCGAAGGCGGTGCACGCGGTGTGGGGCTGGGCGTCGGGAGGTGACTTCGGAGGTGAGAGGAGGCGGTCGTGGTCTGCGATGAGGGGGAGCGGTGGTTGCTGAGGGGAGGAGGAGGCACCGGATGGAGTGTGCGCCTGGGTTCGTGGCTGAGCGAGGTCCAATGGTCGCCTGGGCTGTCGTTGGAAAGGAGGAGAGTGGGGTTTGTTTGCTCACCGGCGACAAGAGAAGCTAGGGCGCTGTGTTGATGGCGAAGGCTGGAGGAGAAGCCCGTGGGGTTCGTGCGGGTTGCTCGGAGGCTCACGTAAGGTGATGCTTCGGACGTCAGTAGGACGAGCTGTTTGTAGCGAGGAGGTTGGGAGGAGGCATCGGGCTTAGGGTGGAGGGTTGGTGTTGCGGGGGTTGCTCACGTGCGTGGAGAAGAAGAGGGAAGGCCTATGGTTCTTTGGCTTGGGGTTTCTTTGGGGAAGAGAGGGTAGGATGTAGGGGAGAAAGAGGAAGCTAGGGGCTAGGTTTCAGTTACTTTCAAAAGTTTTGTTGTGCCTGAGTTAAACCCTGGGTTGCTTGTAGAGTAGGAGAGTGGGAGAGGGATATGTGGAAGTGACGTGAGGAAACGTGGGAATATAATGAGGAGAGATATGGGGGTACGGTTGAGATATATGCTCAGATATTTAAATAAGAAAGGATTTAAATAGTTAAACAAACAGATTTGATTCTTAGAGCTAACCGTATTATATTGTAGTAATTGGATTAAGATGTGCTAAAATTAAGTAGTTAGGATAATGATAGTTAAGTTTTGTTAATCACCAGAACATTCTGTTGTTTCATTTCCTTTTCCCCCCCTTTTTAATTAAGAACGTTATGTTCAACTTAAAACAGATTATTATAAAAGTAATTAATAATAATAATTAGGTTATGCAATTTCACCCATAGACATCCAAGAATTATAAAGAAGTTACCAGTGCGATCGCGCCTCCGAGAGAATCGTGAATACGGGTTCCAGTCGTGCGTCTGAGCTACGGAGAACAACAATTGAAACCAAAAGCGAATATATATATTCATATGAAACAACAGACGCACTAAAAATACATGCAGTTGGAAGTGACCGTTACATTAACGGTCTGCTTCGGATCCGCTAGCACGACCTTCGCAATGATAGGCTCTGGTGGTGCAGGCTGCTCCGTATCTTCACCCTGTGGAGAGGGGTCAAGGGCAAGAGACGGCTCGGGCACGACATCGTAAACAATGCCATTGTTGCCTTCGCTGGTCTCATCCTTGGCTGTAATATAGACTTGCAGGGTGTCTCCCCTAAGCTGAACATGAATATCATCCTTAATAATACTTGCAACAGACACATGATTCATAATAAAATTACTAAGCACTCGTTCAGATGGATCAACACCTGCCATAACAGCTAATGAGCCCGTTGATCGAACGTGGTGTAGCATGCATCCCAAAGATGCTGATAAATGAAGATCATTGATGGTATTCACTCGCATTCAGCTCGTAGACTCCCTTGAGGGTTCCTACAACCCCTTGGTGAAGAAGTGGAGTAGCCTTGAGTCATCAAACCCATGTTCTGGCACCTCTATCAATAAATCTTCGAATCTGTCCAAGGCGTGCCAGAAGCATTCTTCATCAGCCTGCCTGAAATTTGCGACCCTCCCTTGGTTTATAAAATATTGGATCGTGGACTTTGCTCCAATAGAGGGTACCATCGTTACGCTAAATATGCACCTGATAAAACAAAGATAAACAACCTGGAAAAGAAGTCAGTGGCACAAGAGAGAAAGATAATAATAATGTGGTGACGGGAAAAAAATCTCTTTTTGTTTCTTTTTATAAATTTTTGTTTTTATTCAAAGTCTAGCAACCTAATTGTGATAAATAGGCGATATGACGGAACGTATCCCTGGCAACTGTGCCAAAAACTTGTTCGGTCGTCCATTCGTTCTCGCAATCGGGACGGTGGTCGAATGTCGTCTTACTGCAAGTGCACGGTGTAAACAGTAACGAGCGGGTATCGTATCCATAGGGAGGCAGTTGTCACACTACCTATCGATCCTAGGCTGACTTAGGCTTCGAACATTTTATTCAGGTGGAGATGGATAATGGAGTGTCGTAATGGTGGTGGATGTGGAATGCGAGGGTGTGACTGTCAGCAAGTCACATCAAAACACAAAAGAGAACAAATAAAACAAAGAAAAACGAATGATGGAAAATATCACTAGGGTGTCGGGAATCCCCGCTAGGGCTTTCGGGTTTGGATAACGGGTCAAGGATCCATTCGTCGAACGACGAATGCGAGTAGGAGTGTCATATTCGGTGTCATGACCTGTTTTGAACTATATGTGTTTTCTACTATATACATGTGGTATTCCTGCTTATGATACATATGTAGGCATGAGATAATTGTGGATGTCGATGTATGTAACGTAGTACATGGGGGTTGTGCCACAGTATGTGGCTAAAAGAAGAGACATCAAGACATGAAAGCGGGATAAGTGTGAATGACGTCGTGTGTATAATACAAGTATGTATTGGACATGTGTGTGGTGCATGTATGCATGTGTGGTATGCATGGTTGTGTGTAGGAAAGTCATCCTAGTGTGAAAGGGGGTTAGGGGTTAATGGCATCCTCGTAAATTTTTAGAAAGGTGATGGGCAAAATGGTCATTTGGACTAAATGATGAGGGTGTGTATGAAGCAAAGAAGTGTGTGCATAAGGCAACGTCATACTTATAAATATTTGAAGATGGAAGTGATAGTTTTGTCATTTAATAAATGTCATGGCGCATTTGATAAGCCATGGTAAACCCCATTCTAGAATTCTCTCCCTCTTTCTCTCCTTTTCTTTTCTTTTCTTCTCTTTTCTTTCCTTATCCTTATCTCCTCTCCTCCCTCTCAACCTCCCTGTCACGTCCCACTTCCCAAAACGACGGAAGCAAGACGTGACTAAGGTCTGCAAAGGCCAGGGCTGAGAAGACCAGACCCAATAAGCGTCTGTAGGGATACCATAAAGGTATAGGTCCTTGCATATTAAAGTTCTGAACAAAGAAATAAGAGCACCTGAAAGGAATTGCATTCATTAATATAAAAAGATAATATCCAGTGAGTACAAAAGTCTAAAAAATAGCCCAGCATGGCAACAACTGCAGGAAGGAAACTAATGGTGCTACGCACCCAACCTAAAACAGAAGTAAAGAGTTCTACGCACCTGAACTACGCACGACGGAAACTCTAAGGTCAGCAACTGAGGAACCCCTAAGACTGGTCCTCACTCGGGTCGTACTCCGGGTCAACGTCCTGCTCCAAGTCCTCTGGTACCGGCTCCGGATCTACTAACCCTGTCTCGGTACCGACGTACAAACACTAAGAGAAAGTGGTTGTACGTCAAGCGAAGTCTGCAAGCAAACGTGAGAAGACTCCACTGCAAGGTGTATAACATTTTAAGGTTGACATTTTAAAGGTTGTTTACATGATAATGATGCAACAGAATGACAGATATATATATATCCAAGAAAGTAAAGACAACGCTGAAAAGTAAACGTGACAGGCAATAGCCATAGCGTGTGCTACTGGCTACAAGACAAGATACGACAAGACAAGACAAGTGTGTGTGTCACGAAGGGTTCACGCCTTACAGTTTGAGGGGGATCAAACCCTCTCCACATGCGCACGCTCAACCCTACCCCCGCCGAAGTGCATAAGACAAGACATGACAATGGATTACTCACTCACTCGATGAGTGCCATATTCACCCGCAGGCTTATGTATCGTGACACGGGTTCACTTTCTCTAGCTTGGAGAGTGCCCTATTCGCCCGTAGGCTTATCCATTACCAATCGTGACGGGGGATCACTCTCTAGCTTGGAGAGTACCCTATTCGCATGCTGGCTTATCCATTTCCAATCGTGACAAGGGATCACCCTCTCTAGCTTGGAGAGTGCCCTATTCCCTCGCAGGCTTATGCAATACATGACATGACAAGACAAGACGAGAATGGATGAGAGTTGTTCTTTCTAAGGGGTCCACACGCACACACACACAGATGAAACCTATGGTAGCAGTTGTTGTTGTTGATTCTAGGGGGTCCACACACGCACACACAGGTAAAACCTATGGTGTCAGTTGTTGTTATTGTGCCCGGACTTCGTCGTCACGTCCAGGCTATCGTGGGGTGTCCCAGACGCTATCATTTCATGTCTGGTTCTCTTGTTATTATTTATTACAGTTTAAGGGAAACAATGGCCTAAACGTGACCGAAACTGTGCATGTGAACACACTTGCCTGTGGTGGCAAGCGGTACGTCCGTCGGGAGCATCTCGTCGAGTCGGAGTGTCAGTAATGGGTCGTTTGAAATGAGTCAAGCGACGGTGTCAGGTCACGCTCATCATTGATCCTATTAAGGTTCATTTCTAGGTTAAACGTGGCTACCCTAACAGTCACATGTCAAAATGTCCGTTCAGCCTAATCGACGATCTATCCTATGTGCACATGTATTCAAGTCCTTCGTCGATGTCTAAGATTTAGCAACATTTTAAAGGAGCAGAAATGAAATTTAATTATTGTTGACGATTTTTAGATTAGGTTTTAGATTCGCTACGGTGTGGGTTCTTATTATGCGTTAGAGGGCTAACCTTTTTGACGTTTGATCAAAAAGCGGATGTTGGGTCTGAACGACGATAGATCTGTGTCTTCTGCAACGTCTCGGCTGCATGTAGCACAATGAGACACTTCTGGACAGCGAGGTGGAGGTACAAAACAGCGAGCAAACGTCGATCTCTCTCCCGTTACGGGTAGCGCAACGGATCTACATGGCGGTGGCAACGTCGGGGAAAAACATACATGCGAGTTCGGCGACGTGCATGAGCTCCTATGATCAAAGGGGTCTGCCGGTGATAGAAGGAGGTCAGTGGGGGTTGCTCGGCCAGGTGGGTGGTAGATGGCGTCAGCGCACGGAGGTGGATGGCTGTGAGAAGACGAAGAGGACAGATTTGCGCAATGGTCGTTGTTGCACGTCGCAGCGAAAAAGCGGCGACCAGAGTGGTCAAAGGGGACTTGCGGTAGATAAAGGGGTAGAGGGATCTAATGGTGGTAGAGTGGTCGTCAGAAGTGGCTGGAAATGGCCGGGCACCGATGTTGAAAAACAGCGCGCAAATCTGTCAAAAACAGCCGATAGGGCTGAGTTTCAAGGGTTTTCGAGGAGGTAGAGATGAGGGAAGAGATGAAGGGGAGTTACAGATGATAAAGGGGATCGAGGGGAGTCAAGTGAAGGAAGCAGCGGCCGGAGGTGGCGGCCAGCCGACGGTTTTCTGGTGGAATGCACAGATCTGGTCTGGGCTGTGTATTGCTGTGGTTTGAGGGGTTTTTAGAGAGGGAGAGGGATGAGAAGGAGAGAGGAAGAGATGGTCGACAATGGGGGGTACTGGTGGTGGCCGCCGACGGAGGGAGGTGTGCAAGGGAAGAAGAAGTCGGCGGCCAAGATGGGTTTGCGTGAAACACTAGGGTTGGGGTTGGTTGGTTTTGATTTTAAAGAGAAAGTTGCTAAAAGATGGTTTAAAGAGGGTGTAGTTAAGGGATGATAGGAGAGAGGGTGAGTGAGGGGGTGTACAAAGAGGGGAAAAGTTGGGTGAGGGTAGAGGCAGCAAATCAATTAATGATATGTAAGATCCTCTTAGAGATTTGATTAGTGATTTGAATTTTGAAATTAATTAGGCTTAATGGGCTTGAATTTGATTAGTGATTTGGTTGGGCTAGGGGTGTCGAAAAATTACGAAAAAAATATCGGGATGACCGTGACGAATAGAGGCTCGGGGGTACGGTGGTTAATCGCACGTTTGGTCCATGGAGAATGAACTAAAAATAAAAAGATCTGGCGACTAAGTCTAAAGCTACGACGATCCTGCAATTAAACCTGGTTTATGGGAGAACGACCCGTGAAATGACGTTCACTAGAAATCCCACAAATAACTACTCTTCTATACGGTCAAAGTGGCATATAACACTGTGTATTCTGGATAGAATAGAGGGCTAAGAAAAATACGCGTACGAAAGAGGAAAGTACGCGCGAAAACACGAATGGTCGGAAAGCGGCCGTTACATTCTACCCACCTTAGAAATGATTCCGCCCTCGGAATCACTTATAATAATAATAATAATATCTATAAGCACTATGCCTGTAACTCCCATATCCCACATAATGATCGCTAATCCTATAACTTCAAACAACGTTCCTCAAATAGCTCTTCATTACTCGTCTCTCTACTGGATAACGCTACAACTAGAATCCCATCCTAGCACTTAACTATAAATCCACATTACCATCTACAAATCAACAATCATCACGTTCCCAATAAATCCTCCATCATATTGGCTCATAAATCTATCCACCATAAATAATGAACCATCAAACTACATCTATCCTTACCCCTATCATCTAATCTCCTAATCATGTAAAATCCGTCTTCCTAACTATCCATTCATCCCAATATGTCGTGTTACTTCCAATGTATTCTCACCCCAACCTATACTCAAATCTTAATGCTTTAAATGCTCTACTCATTCTCATGGTCACCCTAACTCATACTATTCCGTCCTAGCTACTCCTATCTACCACTCGTCCAAGTTGCAAATCTGTTAAGTTCTCATCTCCTGTGTATAATTTCATTCGACCAGAATCTTCCATTGAGTCCTTTACGCATTGGTATTATTAAAAGTAAATAGATAAGTCTTGGACACCTCATCCTTTTCATCCCAAAGAAATTCTATTCTAATATCCTTGTGTTCAAAATCAATTAATCACCGTTACATCATATCTCCTCGCACACTATGCCTACCCACACACATAATCCTATAACAATAATAGCTAGTCCTAATAATATAACAACAATAAAAATAACACTTCAAAGAGGGAAAGAATAGAAAAGAAAGTTTAAGGCCAATGACATATATAAAAAAACATGTGGGAAAAAAAACGTGTGGGGTTGTGGTATTGGATGCAGGAAGATAGGTGGGTTGTGATCATTATGGGCTAGTCCCAAAACTTTAAAGATTTGGTTTAAAAGAAAACAAAAAGTTTTGGAACATACACATGCAGTTAAAAATAAGCTAAACTATAATATGAAAGACTAAGTCCATGGAATTACCTGCAATGACGCCATCCATGGCCGTCATGGATAAGCTCCACGAACAACTGCTCCTCTCTGAATAGGGGCAGGTGCTCTGCCCTCAGTATGGCGATACCTCGGGCAATCTATAACGGCGTGTGAGGTAACTCCACATGACAGACACAAACTCAGCTTCTTCCTACAACAACTCGAATGATGCCCCGGCTTGCTACAGAAATGACATTGATCCCTAGCCTGGCTCCGTGCAGGCGCTCCTGGCCTCTTGAAATGCACCGACTGAACGGGCCCCACTGCAGGCCTAGCTGCTGGCATGACTGTTCCATCGGTCGCTTTCCTCCACCAGCATGAGGATCAGGAAGTCTCGCTATAGCCTCATGGGTCCTGGCTGCATTCAGTACCGCTCTCATAGTAGTCAAGTCCGTCGAAGCCATAGAAGCCTGGATCTTGGGGTGTAGCCCCTGGCAAAACCAATCAGCTCTATTCTCCTCCTTCTTCACCATGTGCGGCGCGAAGCGGCTTAACATCTCAAACTTCGCTTCGTACTCATCAACCGTCTTACTCCCTTGAGTCAAGTTCATGACCCGCTGCAAGAGCTCCCTCTTCGCAGCCTTGGGGAAGTACTTCTCCTTGAACTTGAAAGTGCTCCACTCCACTGGCTTCTGCAAACGCCTCTTATTAATGTGCCACCAGTTCCTAGAATTCTCAACCAGCTGCGTCTTCGCGATCTCCACTCTGGTCTCCTCAGGTATCTTGGCACCTATCAACTTATCTTCAGTACCTGGATCCATTCATCGGCATCCAGCGGTCCATCCTTTCCAGAGAAGGTCTTCGACTGTAGCTCATTGAACTGCTTCACTCCAGGAGCAGCTCGAGGTGCAGGTGGAGGCGGTGGTAGAGTTGCACCCGGAGCAGCCCGATGTATCTGCTCAACCAACTGACACTGAAACTCCAACATCTCTCTCATAACGCGCAGAAATTGGCGAAACTCGCCACCTTGACCATCTATAACTCCGTCAGAAGAGGGACTGGCACGGGTATTACATATTCCTGCCATCATATTGTAGAGGTTTTGGCAGACCCTCAGAGCTCAGATCTGTGTCTGTCCTAAGTCAGACGGACCACAGGGGCATAAAAGCATAGCGGAAAATACAAAAACAAAAACTAAGGCTAGCTAAACAATTTAGCTAGGCTTTGAGGGAGCCAAAACCTAGCCCGATATATGCCAACTTAGAGTGGATCTGACCGTCCCAAGAGGAATCTATTCTACAGCGACAAAATTAAATCTACACTAAAAATTTCTTAACCACATACCCGGAATCTTGACCCTTTGGCGGGCAAGATGTACCGCACCGTCTTCTGATGCTCCTCGCAGCCGAACCGCCTTGACTCGATCCACCCGAGCCGCCTCACACCCTCGAATCGATCTGCCCGAGCCGACTCCCGCCTCCGAGCCGATCACACGTGGTAGAAAGTTTCACTTGAATAGACCCACGTCTTAGACGTCTGGATCCGAATCCAAACCCCCTTCGTAGTCTTGCTAGGACTAGTCCAGAGAATAGGAAGAAGAGAGAGAGAGAATAGTTTAGTCGTAGATCGAGCTAGCTAAAATATCCGACGCTACTTGATCGAGGACTTGGTGCATTTTTCAACGAAGAGAGTGCACCCCTATTTATATAGGGAGTCGGCACTCCTTCTTTCGTTGTGAGAAATGTGGGACTAAAACAAATGTAGGAGGAATTAATTTAGCTAATTAAGCTTTAATTGAAGTTTAGTGAGCATTTCATAAATGCCAACTTCAATGTATTAATTCTCCTAATCCATTAAACTTTAGGCACCAAACAAGCTATCAATTCGAAGGGCTTCGAATGATGAATGCGTAGGAACCAACGGCAACGAATTTCGACTTTGTTTGACCTCTCAAACAATTGCCCAAATATGGGCAAAAAATCAATTTTCGTAGCCGTCTTTTGGGGTTTCAATTTTCGTAGCCGTGCCCGCTGCAAGCAGCGGGCCGCGCCCGCTGCTGCCGCCCGCTGCTACAGCGTGTTGGCCCACTGTGTAGCGGGCCGCACCCACTGTGTAGCGGGCGTTTGCCCACTGCAGCCAGCGGGCCGTGCCCGTTTGCCCTTGCAGATGGGCTTGTAAGCCCAGTGGGTCTAACCCACTTTGCCTTGGACTGTTATTGCATTTCTGGGCTCGTTTGAGCTCCGATTTGGACACGGGTTGAACCTGTGTTTAGACTGGGACGATCCCATCATCTAGGTAACCCTTTCCAATGTATTTGTTCCTAAAAATATTTTCGTAACCACTTTACGACACGTTTAATCTTTGTTAGCATCAATGCAACATTGTCCTTATTGCATCTACGACTTATTTTCACAACTAGCTTTGTGAATAACAACTATTCAATATCATCAATTGAATCTCTCTGATTAATCTTCCTATTACTAAGACACGAACGCTACTCGGTGTGAGACCCTACAGCCTGACCTTACTACAGGTTGGGGCTCGAAACCCCTAGACGACGATCACCACGAGCAGTAGTTGTCACCACTGTTTTAAAATCATCATAACGTGATCGAACCATTGACAAAAGCATCGTTGGGTTTCCTTTGGCTGTGTTAGTGATGAATACCATTAGCTATAGTCCTTTTGTCAAGACTGTGTCCCTGTTGGCCTAGGGTATGGTTTACTATCAACCCTATTAGACAACATTGGTTAGTATACGACGGTCTCAATTGTAATTACATTGTACTTGTTACAACGTACCTCGACCGAGGATTAACACAAAGACCGTACCGAGCCTGTGACACTTAATTCCCTTTAACGGAAGTGACGAATCCCATCTTAGTCATCTACTCGCCTTGAGAGCTTCGGGTGCAACCCAACCTAAGATCTTTTAGCAGGCCTAGCCTCGAAGCTAGATCATAGGTCTAAGCTACACTGTTCACTCACAGGTTCATACAGATGACTTCAGGTCTTAAGGACCAGCTTACCTATCATCACCCTAGAGTTATTATAGACAGCTTAGTTAAAGTTAACCATTTAATAACTCTAAGTTGGTTGTTCAGTGAACTCATTCTTCAATGAGCACCCGTGTCTCGTCTCCGACTTCACCAAGTCGAATGACTATGAGATCATTATTACCATACAGTAAGACTAAGACACAGTGGTCTATCCGATGTGTTGATATCCAGTTCTCAACACATCTATGACCACGAACCGTTTAATACTTACGTTTCTATTCGGTCGCTTACTACTCATAATCGAGATCTTATCTGGATACGTAAGGACCTAACTATAAGTCTGTGGACATTATCTAAGTATATAATATAATCGATTTCATACTTAGAATAATGGACACCATATGTTAGATGAACAAGACACACACTTAGGATAAATCGCCTTATGGGCATATATCCTCATACATCTCCCACTTACACGTAGGCTATTTATCTCGGTATCTCATACCGTTATAGCATATCAGTCACTTTGACATTTATATGACAAACCTAAGAGTGGTTTTACTAACGAGTATCTATAATGCATTTTCATGGATTATTGATTAATACATCTCTTGATCACACATGGTTGATCCTTTGAAAAATGATTTGGATCAATTTTTCCTTTCTTTGTATTGCTAACAATTTGCTTATACAATCTAAATGTAGGGTCTAACATTTCTATAAGTCAGTCTCAGCTCATTCCAATTTTCTTGTGTCAACATGTCAAGTACATGCTGACACCCTAAGTCTCTACATATTCGATTAAATGAAACCAATTTTGATTCAATGTTTTATATAGATGATTCAAATAAGTTTGGAAATTCTTTTTACTTAGCCGAGAAACTGGAACTAAGTATACGAGCTAGCTCCCACTGACTTTAAGAACTATTTGGGTAAGTACTTCAACATTATATCTAAATCATATTTAGACTATATATATGAAGACATAACCATTTGATATGTGCTTTAGATGGAATGTACTAGTGTCAGGTTGGGTTTGACGAATGAGTCAAATCAAGATCGGTTTAAGGAATCTTGACATTGACTCACTCAATCAAACGTCCTACACTGTACTTTTCCCTTTACTACATTTAATATTAACTCTTTAAGAATCAAATGTAGTATATTAAGTATTAATCTTAATATGCGTATAATTGTGCTTACACACAATTTATACGCTCCTGAAACTTATACTTAATTACCGATTGACTACAACATTAAGTCAGCTCCAGAACAAAATTTTCTGAAGCTTCGCATCATAGTTCGAGAATTTTCACAACCAACTCAGAAAGCCACAATCACAGAAATTTAAGCAAATCTCAATCAAATCTCAATTTCAATAGAAAGCACATTTTCGAGACATTCATTCAAACAACGGATTCATAAAAGATGAACCATAATATGTTTATCAAATAAACTTTGAGTGTTGGACACTCAATCATTGTTTTAAATTTAAGGAATGATACATTTTATTCAACTAAAATTGAGTATCAGCTCCTTCATGTCTCTCGAAGTCTTCGCACGGCCCCAGCAGCAACGATTGCTCAGATGCCGACCGTTCTCTGAACTTCTTCCAATCTTTGCCTCATTTCAGCCACCTGTATATATTACACAGATGTCTTAGTATCTCATACTATGTGATTGGAAATAATTATGCTTTATTGAATTTAATTTGTTGTAACTGAGGTAGAGGCATCAGTATGCCCCTTCTTCTTCTCTGCAAGATAAATCTTACAGTTCCTCTTCCAATGGCTAATCTTATGGCAATGTAAGCACTCAGATTTTGACGGGGCCCCTTTGGTCTTTTTCTTCCCTTTCTTCGCCTTGGCAGGTTGCGTGACCTGCCTCTTCTTACCCTTGCCCTTCGGCTGGTCTGAAGAAGCAGAGCCAACAACCAATGCAGTCAGTTTCTTCTCAATCTCCTCAAATTGCCTAAGTATATTGAGGAGACCAGGAAGATACATTTCAAGACTGTTCATTATGAAACCAGTGATGAAATGCTTGAAGGCCGGGGTTAAAGACTTAAGGATAATGTCCACGGACATCTCATTGTCTAGGACAAAACCCAACTGGGCGGCATCCTCCACGTGCCTGATCATCTTGATGACATGATCTTGTACGGGCCCTGCCTCCATCTTTGTGCCCCAGAGGTTGCTAGTGGCTTCAAAGTTGGCAGCTCTAGACCGCTTGCCGTATAACTCCTGTGCATTCAGAAGCATACTTTGAACATCTAAATGTTCATGCTTCCTCTGCAGTTCGTTATTCATCGAAGCCAGAGTAAGGCACCTGGCCTTATCTGCATCCCTCTGGTATAGCTAATAGGCTTCCTTTTCCTCGAAGGTGAATCGTCATCGGGCTTCTCCGGAGCGTCCTCGAACAGCACTATCCAATCCCGGCTAGAGAAAGGACTAACTTAATGTTCTTAAGCCAGTCTTTATAGTTCATTACATCAAGCACGTTCTTCTCTACCATATATCTAATGCCCGAATCCATTCTGCAATTTTGTAGATACTTTAGTCAGTATATGTTCGTTGTATAGTTTCAATGGTTTTTAATAAAACTATATTCTCCCACTAAATTTATTAAAGACATAATAATAAACAGTTTATTATAAAAATAACATTTATGAGAGAGGGATCCGACTACCCTGAGTCTGACAACCTTGAGTGTGTCTCAACAAGTTGTCCGACTCTGCAGTCGGTAGACGAACTCGTCCCTATCGATTTTACCCCTAGTCATTTGTAATCATGAGTGTGCTCATCCGGATCACCTAGCCTAGTCGGACCCTTATTTTCGTGTCTAGCCTGACTTGCCCCGCCGCTCGGTGTATGCACGACACGTCGGTTTGGGTCAGGACTTAGACTACATCTTTGGTTAGACTTACGCTGGTGCTCGGTATGGGGACGAGATGACGGCTTGGGTCAAGTCAAGATGTTTATCAAGAAATCGGTTTCTATAAGATTGTCATGTTACAGCTTGAGTGTAGCTCAACAACCGTAATACGGGTCTTACAGTTGCCAACTCCTAAAACAAGGAGGGCTACGATTTATCTTGAAAAGATTATTATTGTATTTGACTTAGGTATAGTCGATGGACTTACACAGTCATGATTCGACTCCTTGCGGTCTAGCGGATGTGGCTAGGGAATTGACTAAGCCAGGACCACTCGGCCCCTACACTAGCTAGGGTGGTCCAACAAACTTAGCCAAGCACATTGACCAATATCATGATCCATTGAAGGAGTTTCATCAATTCTATGTTCGTCCAACAACTAAATTGCTTTTAATTAAAACTAGTTAACCCTTATCAACTAGTGGATCCTAAAATTCAAAATTTTATGGATTGGCTGAACAATTTTTATTGAGTCCTTATCAACTATAAGGTTCATACGTTCAACTATGCTACTCCAATCTAATTAGGATTTTAATAAAACAATTACATCATATTTCAAAAATAGTCTTTTTATGATAATCATCATTTAAATGATTTATTGCAATGATTGACAATCAAAAGGGACTACCCTAATCTGGTATTAGGTTTTGATGTTGTCTTGTTTATAAGATAAATATCATGTCACTAGTCATTAAAATTTCATCTTATAAAATTTTAAACCGTTAATGGCTAACCTAAAGAGTTCATGGATACATTATTCAACATGTCCATTAATAATATAAACCAACTAATTTAACTGCATAAATTAAAGGTTCATTTAGTGACATATAATGAAAGCTTGCAAGTTAAAATTATCTATAACATAATCGAACAAACTTGCAACACTAAAATTTAACATTTAAATATAAAGATTTAAAATTTAAAGCTTAACGTATTTTTATCACATAAAACTAGGTTTCATAAAATTATCAAATAATTTTAAAACCTAGGCTTTAAAATTTTAACGATACACTTTTAAGATTAAAATATCGCATAAAGTAATCTTAAAACCAATATGTAATTTAAAAGAAACAAATTTATTATTTCATCTTATGAGAATAAAATTTTCTTTATATCACATATTCTTTAGAACAATTCTAAAACCCTTTTAAAATCATTTGAAATTAATTTAATAAACTTTCGGATAAAGCCCTTTTTAAAAAATTTCAATCTTTATGTAACCAAAAATATGAATATTTCTATATCATCACATGAAATAAAATATTTCTTTATGTTACAAAAATTTTTAAATGCATGCTAAAATTATTTTATCTTATAAAATAAAATTTTAAATACATTTAAACATGAGAGACCTATTTGAATTTATCGCATAAAAAATTAAATCTTCTCAATATTTTTTTTCATGTTGTAAAACAATTTTAAAAACATATAACATTATTTCAACATAAAGTTAAAATTATCCGTATGATTAAAACAAGCAATTAAAAGATTTAAAAACGTCGCTGAAATAGATCTACAAGCATAACCGTGGCTCTGATACCACTGTAGGGGTTTTGACGGACCCTCAGAGCTCGGATCTGTGTCCGTCCTAAGTCAGACGGACCATAAGGGCATAAAAGCGCAGCGGAAAATACAAAAACAAAAACTAAGGCTAGCTAAACAGTTTAGCTAGGCTCTGAGGGAGCCAAAACCTAGCCCGATCTATGCCAACTTGGAGTGGATCTGACCACCCCAAGAGGGATCTATTCTACAATAACAAAATTAAATCTACACTAAAAATTGCTTAACCACATACCCAGAATCTTGACCCTGGAGCGGGCAAGATGTACCGCACCGTTTTCTGATGCTCCTCGTAGCCGAACCGCCTTGACTCGATCCACCCGAACCGCCTCGCACCCTCGAACCGATCTGCCCGAGCCGACTCCCGCCTCCGAGCCGATCACACGCGGTAGAAAGTTTCACTTGAATAGACCCGCGTCTTAGACGTCTGGATCTGAATCCAAACCCCCTTCGTAGTCTTGCTAGGACTAGTCCGGAGAATAGGAAGACGATAGAGAGAGAATAGTTTAGTCGTAGATCGAGCTAGCTCAAATATCCGGAGCTACTCGATCGAGGACTTGGTGCATTTTTCAACGAAGAGAGTGCACCCCTATTTATATAGGGAGTCGGCACTCCTTCTTTCGTTGTGAGAAATGTGGGACTAAAACAAATGTAGGAGGAATTAATTTAGCTAATTAAGCTTTAATTGAAGTTTAGTGAGCATTTCATAAATGCCAACTTCAATGTATTAATTCTCCTAATCCATTAAACTTTAGGCACCAAACAAGCTATCAATTCGAAGGTTTCGAATGGTGAACTCGTAGGAACCAACGGCAACGAATTTCGACTTTGTTTGACCCCTCAGACAATTGCCCAAAGATGGGCAAAAAATCAATTTTTGTAGCCGTCTTTTGGGGTTTCAAAAAACCCTAAAAACACTTAAGTTCCGGGCGCGCCCGCTAGGCTTAACGGGCGCGCCTGCCCAAGGCAGGGAGGGCGGGCTGGCACCTGCTGCTGCTGTGGGTGCTGGCCCGCTGCAAGCAGCCGGCCGCACCCACTGCTGCTGTGGGCGCTGGCCCGCTGTGCAGCGGGCCGCGCCCGCTGCGGAAGCGGGCGTTCGCCTGCTGCAGCTAATGGGCCACGCCCGTTTGCCATTGCGGATGGGCTTGTAAGCCCAGTGGGTCTAACCCATTTTGCGTTGGACTGTTATCGCGTTGCTGGGCTCGTTTGAGCTCCGATTTGGACGTGGTTTGAACCTGTGTTTAGACCGGGACGATTCCATCATCTAGGTAACCCTTTCCAATGTATTTGTTCCTAAAATTATTATCGTAACCAATTTACGACACGTTTAATATTTGTTAGCATCAAATGCAACATTGTCCCTATTGCATCTACGACTTATTTTCATAACTAGCTTTGTAAATATCAACTTCAATATCATCAAATGAATCTCTCTGATTAATCTTCCTATTACTAAGACACGAACGCTACTCGATGTGAGACCCTACAGCCTGACCTTGCTACAGGTTAGTGCTCGAAACTTTTAGACGACGGTCACCACGAGCAATAGTTGTCGCCCCTGTTTCAGAATCATCATAACATGATCGACCCATTGACAAAAACATCGTTGGGTTTCCTTTGGCTGTATCAGTGATGAATACTGTTAGCTATAGTCCCTTTGTCAAGACTGTGTCCCTGTTGGCCTAGGGTATGGTTTACTGTCAACCCTATTAAACAACATTGGTCAGTATACGACGGTCTAAGTTGTAATTACGTTGTACTTGTTACAACCTACCCCGGCCGAGGATTAACACAAAGACCGTACTGAGCCTGTGACACTTACTTTCCTTTAACGGAAGTGACGAATCCCATCTTAGTCATCTACTCGCCTCGAGAGCTTCGGGTGCAACCCAACCTAAGATCTTTCAGCAGGCCTAGCATCGAAGCTAGATCATTGATCTAAGCTACACTGTTCCCTGTCACGCCATGCTTTCCAAAACGACAGAAGCGAGACATGACTAAGGTCCGCATGGGCCAGGGCTGAGAAGCCCATACCCAATACGCGTCTGTAGGGATACCATAAAGCTACAGGTCCTTGCATATTAAAGTTCCGAACAAAGAAATAAGAGCACACGAAAGGAATTGCATTCATTAATATAAAAAGATAATATACAGCGAGTACAAAAGTATAAAAAGAAGCCCAGCATGGAAACAACTACAGAAAGGAAACTAGTGGTGCTACGCACCCAACCTAAAACAGATGTAAAGAGTTCTACGCACCCGAACTATGCATGACGGAAACTCCAAGGTCAGCAACTGAGGAACCCCTAAGACTGGTCCTCACTCGGGTCGTACTCCGGGTCAACGTACTCCTGCTCCAAGTCCTCTGGTACCGGCTCCGGATCTACTAACACTGTCTCGGTACCCGACGTACAAACACTAAGAGAAAGTGGTTGTACGTCAGGCGAAGTCTGTAAGTAAACATGAGAAGACTCCACTACAAGTGTATAACATTTTAAGGTTGACATTTTAAAGGTTGTTAACATGATAATGATGCAACAGAATGACGGATATGTATATGTGCAAGAAAGTAAAGACAACCCTGAAAAGTAAACGTGACAGGCAATAGCCATAGCATGTGCCACTGGCTATAAGACTAGACTAGACTAGACAAGATAAGACAAGACAAGTGTGTGTCACGAAGGGTTCATGCCTTACAGTTTGAGGGGGATCAAACCCTCTCCCCGTGCACACGCTCAACCCTACCCCAGCCCAAGTGCACAAGACAAGACATGACAAGGGATCACTCACTCACTCGGTGAGTGCCCTATTTGCATGCAGGCTTCTGTATCGTGACAAAGATTCACTCTCTCTAGCTTGAAGAGTGCCTTATTCACCCGCATGCTTATACATTACCAATCGTGACAAGGGATCACTCTCTCTAGCTTGGAGAGTGCCATATTCGCCCACAGGCGTATCCATTTCCAATCGTGACAAGGGATCACCCTCTCTAGCTTGGAGAGTGCCCTATTCGCCCACAGGCGTATCCATTTCCAATCGTGACAAGGGATCACCCTCTCTAGCTTGGAGAGTGCCCAATTCGCCTACATGCTTATGCAATATATGACATGACATGACATGACGAGAATGGATGAGAGTTGTTCTTTCTAGGGGGTCCACACGCATGCACACACAGTTGAAACCTATGGTAGCAGTTGTTATTGTTGATTCTAGGGGGTCCACACACACGCACACACAAATAAAACCTAGGGTGTCAGTTGTTGTTGTTGTGCCCGGACGTCGTCGTCAAGTCCAAGCTGTCGTGGGGTGTCCAAGACGCTATCATTCCACATCTGGTTCTCTTGTTATTACTTATTATAGTTTAAGGGAAACAATGGCCCAAACATGGCAAAATTTGCACAAGTGAACACACTTACCTGCGGTGGCGAGCGGTACGTCCGTCGGGAGCATCTCGTTGAGTCGGAGCATCGGTAATGGGTCATCTGAAACGAGTCAAGTGAAGGTGTCTGGTCATGCTAATCATTGATCCAATTAAGGTTCATTTTTGTGTTAAACGTGTCTACCCTAACAATCACATGTCAAAATGTCCATTCAGCCTAATCAACGATCTATCCTATGTGCACATGTATTCAAGTCCTTCGTCGATGTCTAAGATTTAGCAACATTTTAAAGGAGCAGAAATGAAATTTAATTATTGTTGACGATTTTTAGATTAGGTTTTAGATTCGCTACGGTGTGGGTTCTTACTACGCGTTAGAGGGCTAACCTTTTTGACGTTTGATCGAAAAGCAGATGTCGGGTCTGAACGGTGATAGATCTGTGTCTTCTGCAATGTCTCGACTATGGTTAGCACAGTGAGATACTTTCAAATAGCGAGGTGAAGGAACGAAACAGTGAGCAAACATCGATCTCTCTCCCGTTGCGGGTAGCGCAACGGATATACACGGCGGCGGTAACGTCGGGGAAAACACGTGAGTTCAGTGACGTGCATGAACTCCTATGATCAAAGGGGGCTGCCGATGATAAAAGGAGGTCAGTGGGGGTTGCTCGACCTGGTGGGTGGCAGACGGTGTCAGCGCACGGAGGTGGGCGGCCGTGAGAAGACGAAGAGGAAAGATTTGTGCAATGGTCGTTGTTGCGCATCGCAGCAGAAAAGCGGCAAACAAAGGGGTCAAAGGGGACTTGCAGTAGATAAAGGGGTTCGAGGGAGATCTAATGGTGGTGGAGTGGTCGCCGAAAGTGGTCGGAGATGGCCGGGTGCTGGCGTTGAAAAACTGCGCGCAGATCTGTCAAAACAGCCGTTAGGGCTGAGTTTCAAGGGTTTTCGAGGAGGTAGGGATGAGGGAAGAGAGGAAGGGGAGTTGCAGATGATAAAGGGGATCGAGGGGAGTCAAGTGGAGGTGGCAACGGCCAGAGGGGGCGGTCGGAGGCGGCCGGCCGGCGGTTTTTTGGTGGAATGCACAGATCTGGTCTGGGCTGTGTATTGTTGCGATTTGAGGGCTTTTTAGAGAGGGAGAGGAATGAGAGAGGAGAGAGGAAGAGATGGCCGATGATGGGGGGTGCTGGTGGTGGCCACCGGTGGCGGGAGGTGCACAATGAAAGAAGAAGTCGACGGCCAAGATGGGTTTGCGTGAAACACTAGGGTTGGGGATGGTTGGTTTTGATTTTAAAGAGCAAGTTGCTAAAAGATGGTTTAAAGAGGGTGTAGTTAAGGGATGACTAGGAGAGACGGTGTGTGAGGGGGTGTGCAAAGAGGAAAAAAGTTGGGTGAGGGTAGAGGCAGCAAATCAATTCATGATACATAAGATCCTCTTAGAGATTTGGTTAGTGATTTGAATTTTGAAATTGATTAGGCTTAATAGGCTTGAATTTGATTAGTGATTTGGTTGGGCTAGGGGTGTCGGAAAATTACGAAAAAAATATCGGGATGACCGTGACGAAGAGAGGCTCGGGGATACGGTGGTCAATCATGCGTTTGGTCCACAAAGAACGAACTAAAATAAAAAGATCTGGCGACTAAGTCTAAAGCTACGACGATCCTGCAATCAAACCTGATTTGTGGGAGAAAGACCCGTGAAAGGACGTTCACTAGAAATCCCACAAATAACTACTCTTCCATATGGTCACAACGGCATATAACACAGTGTATTTCGGATAGAAGAGAGTGCTAAGAAAAATACGCGTACAAAAGATGAAAGTACGCGCGAAAACACGAACGGTCGGAAAGTGGCCGTTACACTCCCCCTCTCCCAATTTCATGCTCCCCCTCCTCCCCCTCTAAGTTGGCCAAAATCCATCAAAAAAAGCGAAGAAGAAGAAGAAGAAGAAGAAGAAGAAGGAGAAGAAGGGGGAGGGGAAGGAGAAGATGATGACAAGAAGCTAGGGTTCTTCATGATGGTGAAAGTGGAGGAGGATGAGATGGAGATGGAGTCTTAGAGAAATATGTGAGCATGAGTAAATCAAGCATCTTGAGGTAGGAATTCCTTTTCTAATGGCTTATTATGCTAATCTATGTCAAAACAACTTAGTTTCATGCAAACACCATGGCTGATTTTGTAGACAGATTCTGTTGCTTGTTCATTTGGTTATATCTCTTAACTTAGAGTTGAATAAATTCTCGAATAAATTATACACTTGTAGCTCTTGAAATTCTACCCCAGAATCATAGAAAATTTGACATATGTTCAGTTTAGTAATTATGGGTAAAAAATTATATCTTTACAACATGTCTGATTTTCATCCAGTCTGAACACAGTTTGGTGAGACAGAGCTCAATCCCTGCACACTCAATAAAAATTGGTGTTCTTGGTCTCTTTGTAATGATAACAACCTGTTCTACAACTTTCACCTAGGCCATGTTTTCGAGATTCTAAATGCAACATGACTTAAATTAGCAATTGTTACAGCTCTTAGGATTTGTCTGAAAAATAGTTTTGATAGGTCTCACCAAACAATTCACCATAAATCACTTAGTCCATATTTATGAATAAAAGTTTATATGTGAATCCAGAGCTACCATATATACAACTTTTATTTACAAAGTTTTGTCAAATTCACAGCGGCAATATATGATATCTGCCTGTGTTTATGGCTGTCAGCATTTCTCCAGCAAGCTGAGTTGTTACATAGTGTTTTGAAGTATGTATGTATGTTAATCTTGCTCCCATTATATCTAATTATTTTTATTACTTGAAAGGTAGCTTAGTTATGCTAATGGCTATTGAATTTGCTAATGTTACAATGACCTTGTGTATGATGCCCACCATGTGTTTGTGAAAATGCCCAAATGAAGGCAAAATCGTAAAACCCAAGAAGTGTGCATGTATATATGTAGGCATTGGGCCAAGTTATGAATTGGTGAAGTGGGAGGCATGAATGGCATGGGTACACTAATATTTGTGGATGAGGGATGTGATGTGATGGAGGGCATAGCATGTGAGTGCATGACCCTTTTCTATGGAAGACGTCTATATTTGAAAAGTTATTGACACAGAGAAGCCATGCCATCATGACTCTTATAATATGACCTATGATGTTTAATTAACTCTTTGGAATGTCTCAATCCCCTCCAAAAGGGGGTGAGCTGCTAAAACTGGTGTTTGGAGGAAATTTGAGTAAATTGTGAATATAAGGCCTAGACAACGAAGGTGGGGAGGAGATGATGTGATATGTGATTATTATTCTCACTCACCTTTACAAGAAGTGATGGTTACTTGACGTTTGTGATGATGTGGTTTGGGTGTGGAGAGGTGTATGTGGAGATCCTCACTCTTGCTACTATCCAGGGAGAGGCAGAGAGGCCCGATGTACAGTGCACGTGTCCACTACACCGTGTGTCATACTCACCCCAATCTTGGGGCGGGGCCTGTGAGGCAGGTCCCCTGATGGGGTGATGTGAGAGGTCCAGTGTACAGTGCCCGTGTCCTCTGCATCGAGCCCAGTTTTTCACCCCAATCCATGGGGTGAGGTCTAGGTTCTTATATCTTACAGTTTACACAGATTTCTATTAAGTCAATAAATTACATTTTATTTATTCTACTTGTAGTGTTTCCTCTTCCATCTGCTTGTATTGTTGTGACACTATATACTTGCAGTTGTTTCTTGTCCTTCTGTATTTATTTCTCGTTGTAATCCTATAGTTGTAGTTGCCTTTGTTGTTCCTTTCCTTATATATTATTTGTAGCACTAACTCTCTTTTGCAGTAGCTCATTCCTTAACGGCAGGTATGTATCCATTTCATATGTGTTTACTTCATACAGTAATACGCCTTACTATTATGCTATGTCACATGGTCTCCATGATCTTACCTTAACTTGTAACCACGGTCATTAAGCAAATAATAACATGATTTGCCATTAGTGTTGAGATTTCCTACTAGAGCACGCATTGACGTGCTCCTCCCCATTTTTAGGTAGCAGGGGCAGCTTGATCCTGGTGACTTGGGGTTGGGTTCCAAGGGTAGCTCTAGAAGTACGTTGTAGCTTTGTGTTGTATTTTGGTTTTCCATTGGGAGGTGGAGAGTGGCAGTGTATATATGGTGATGTACCCGGACTATGTATATGAATGAATGTCGATATATATACAATGTTGTTGTTGTTCTTTGTCATTTATGAGGTTTTCTTTGATATTATAGTGGAGCAGTACATGCACTATTTCAGTACATGCGCAATGGACCTGCTATTTATCTGTACTCTCTCTCTCTCTCTCTTCTGCTCACTTCACCTTCACTCTTCAGAGTCCCAGGAAATTTTTTTAACTCCTGGGTATCCGGCATGACATCCGGATGTGAGAACGAGCATTGAATTTCGTCGTCATGCTCGTCTAATGCCTCCCCATGCGCAGCCATGCTTTCGCAGTCAGTTTGCACGGGGACGCATGCTTTACACTGGACACTTGGTTCCCATACCACAAATCTGTATTCACTATCATGATCTACAGACTGGGGTACCACTCTATGGTTGGTTCAGGCAGTCAGGCTACTCTTGTAGTCATCAACTAGCAGATTTAGGGTTAGTGATCACCCCTGGCTCTCGAGTCACTCTCGTAAACGCAAGCCCCGGAAACGGCCACTAAGCCCGAATCGGATTCATGGGGATTCTCCCTAAGAGATGGAGTTGATTTTGCGATCCTCCAATCCCAGGGCTAATCCCCCAAAACCACTTATCCAAACTACCATAGAGCAACCCTAGATTCATCCAACTAAGGTTAACCCATCATCCAACCCCTAGAATCCTAGGGTTCTTTCCTAATCCTAGCAATAGATCTACTCAATCATTACACAAGAGATATAAACAACAGGAATCAACATCACAAGCAAGTAAAATGAAAGCAATAAATGATTCAACAATGAAAACATATAAGAGAGACAATAAAAGAGAATTACAAAGGAGAATATACTTAACGAATGAAGATCCGGCACATAATCATCCAAGAGGGGGCCTATGGCATAACCTAACCTCTGAAAATCATTTCCAAAGACAGAAAATAAGTGAAAAGGGCTAAACCCCCGCCTCCCCCAAATGGTGGCTACAACTCCTATTTATAGCCTCTCCCCAAAAACCCTAGAAAAAGCCCTAAAAGTGGTCTGCTGACATAGCGCTCGATCGAGCGCACCCTAGCGCTCGACTGAGCGCCATCTTGATGCTTCCAACTAGCTGCACAGAGGAGGGGTCGCTCGGTTGAGCAGTGAAGCCGCTCGATCGAGCGCCCTCTAAGAGGCCTTGATCTTGCTCTGTTGGAATTGATATCGCTCGGTCGAGCGATTGGCCGCTCGACCGAGCGAATTAGGTGCGAACTTTCCTGAGAGTTGCAATGCAAAAATAGGAGCTCACTGATGACTAGCTCGGGTAAGCGTTGGGGGTCGCTCGGCCGAGCAAGGTGTGTCGCTCGACCGAGCAAGTTGTGTCGCTCGGCTGAGCAACCCCTTGCAACCTTGCTCCTCCTTCATGATGTCACAGCTCGGTCGAGCACACGACCGAGCGCCATGGAAGCTCACTCTTCTCTTCTCCTTTCCTTGCTCTCCTTCCTTCCTCCTTTTCTTGGCTACTTTGCTTCTTCTTTCTTGCTCTTTTCTTGCTTCCCAGCAGCTTTGAGTCATCGAATACGGTGCCTGCTGGAGCTCCGATGTCGATGTCCGTGCTCGCTTCTATAATATACTCCAAATTGCTCGATATTTCCTGAAATGCAAACAAACGCTCTTAAAGTCAAAGTTCCAATTATTATCGTAAAATCGTATAAAATCAGGATTAAAGCGATCATTTTGACGTGTAAACAAATAGATGTAATGTGTAATATTATGACACATCAGTCATCTTAGTGGCTTCCCACCCCGCTCTGACCTTATTTGATTCCAAAACTTCATTATGTATCTTATCCCGGAGATTCGTGGTCAAACACTCGATTCCTACATACCCTTCCCAAAAGCTGGAATATCACTATTGGGAGTGGTGTGGTGAGTGTTTCCTTGGGATGCAAATCATGTCCTCTGGTGATTTACGGACATGAGCTCTTTGAAGATTTCATGGTCCTAGACATGCCCAACTTTGATGCTATTCTCGGCATGGATTGGTTAGGAACATTCTATGCTATTATCGACTGTCATAAGAAGAAAGGAGTTTTTGAGATTCTAGACCATCCGGTGTTCGAATTCGTCAGTGGAAGTCGTTCGCTCGGACCTATCAGATTTTGGGCACGGCCAAACAAAGTGATCGTCGCATCTATGCAAGTCGAACCCAAGAAGCCTGCAGTGGTTCAAGATTTCGAAGATGTATTTTTAGATGATATTTCTGGATTACCGCCTGACCGAGCCCTAGAATTCAGCATCGATCTTATGCCAAATACTCCACCGATCTTGAAGGTGCCTTACCATATGGATCCTGCAGAACTTGAAGAGCTACAGAAGCAATTGGACGACCTGCTGCAGAAAGGATTTATCCATCCCAGTGTATCTCCCTGGGGTGCACCTATTTTGTTGGTTAAGAAGAAGGACGGATCGAGAAGGATGTGTGTGGACTATCGGGAGCTGAACAAAGTCACTGTAAAATAAGTACCCGTTACCTCGCATTGACGACATCTTTGATCAACTTGGTGGATCACGAGTTTTCTCGAAATTGGATCTCAGGAGTGGATACCATCAGGTAAAGATCAAGAATGAAGACATCTACAAGACAGCTTTTTGGACCATGAATGGACACTACGAGTTTGATGTCATGCCATTCGGTGTGACCAACGCCCCTGCAGTATTCATGAATCACATGAATCTCATATTCTACGAGTTTCTGGATAAATTCATGGTGATATTCATTGACGATATATTGGTCTATTCAAAGAGCGAGGAGGAGCATGCCGAGCATCTGCAGATTGTTTTGGAGACGCTTCGTTATCATCAGTTATATGCCAAGTACAGCAAGTGCAAATTATGACGGGACCGAATTGCATTTCTTGGACATGTGGTGTTAGGTGACTGTATCTCCGTCGACCCCGAGAAGGTTGCATCAGTCAGTAATTGGCCTACCCATCGGTCGACATCAGACATCAGGAGTTTTCTAGAATTGGCGGGTTACTGCCGTCGATTCATCCAGGATTTCTCGAGGATAGCCGAGCCGATGACTCGATTGACGATGATGGATGTCAAGTTTATATGGTCAGACTCTTTTAAGCAGGTATTTGGGATATTGAAGGCAGGGCTGACGTATGCACCAGTTCTGGCTATACCAGATAGGACTGGAGGATTTGAGATCTTTTGTGACGCATCAAGCAAAGGCCTTGGATATGTCTTGCACCAGCATGGCCATATGGTCGTATATGCTTCTAAGCGGTTGAAGATTCACGAGAAGAATTATCTGACTCACGACTTGGAGCTAGCCATTGTTATCTTTGACTTGAAGATTTGGAGACATTTCTTACTGAGTGAGAAAGTGAAAATCTTCACTGATCACAAAAGTTTGAAATATATTTTCACCCAGAAGGAGTTGAATATGAGGCAGGGCAAATGGTTAGAGCTGATGGCCGATTACGACATCGACCTACAGTATCATCCAGGGAAGGTTAATGTGGTACCCGACGCTTTGAGCAGACTTCCAGCAGTCATAACTCTTACAATTCAGTGGAGGCTACAACAAGATCTACAGAAGATGGGTATAGAATTTGTTTTACCTGGAGTCACATCATCGTTGATGAATATGCAGATTCAGTCAACGATTGTGGATCAGATCAAAGCTACGTAGTCAAGAGATGCAAAACTGCAGAAGATCAGAAAGCAAGTTGAAGCTGGGCTTCGGTCGGATTTTCTTATTCATGAGGATGGCTCCCTAAGATACGACAGTAGGATCTGCATACCTTTAGGTGATATCAGAAAGGAGCTGATGAAGCAAGCTCATAACGATATCAGAAAGGAGCTGATGAATCAAGCTCATAGCTCTCCCTATTCCATTCATTCTGGCGGTACCAAAATGTACCAGGACATTCGTCTGAATTTTTTGTGGCATGGTATGAAGAGGAGTGTAGCTCGAAGTGTCGCGAAGTGCCTTGTGTGTCAGCAAGTGAAGGCTAAATATCATCGTAGTACTGGATTACTTCAACCTCTGTCGATCCTGGAGTGGAAGTGGCAGCACATCACCATGGACTTCGTAACTGGACTACATCAGAGCACTAAGCAAAATGACGCGATTTGGGTTATCATTGACCGACTAACCAAGTCTGTATATTTCATACCCTTCTGAGTAAGACAATCTACGGAGATACTTGCGAAGAAGTATATGGAGGAGATTGTGTGATTACATGGAGTTCCTATGAGTATTGTCTCTGACCGAGACACGAGATTCATGGCTCAATTCTGGAAGAGTCTGCAGACGAATTTGGGTACCAGTCTGAGTTTCAGCACTGCATATCACCTGCAGACTGATGGACAGTCGGAGCATACTATCCAGATATTGGAGGACATGTTGCGAGCTTGCATGTTGGACCCTAAAGGTTCATGGGAGGATCACTTACATTTAGTGGAGTTCACCTACAACAACAACTACGAAGCCAGCATTGGCATAGCACCATTTGCTGCACTTTATGGAAGGAAATGTCGATTCCCACTCAGTTGGGATGACATTGGTGATAGAGAGCTGTTGGGACCAGAGATGATAGTCGAGGCTGTGGATGTAGTGCGTAGTATTAGGGATAAGCTTCGTATCGCACAGGATCGGTACAAGCATTGGGCTGATACTAAACGTCGTCCTTTGGAGTTCTAGGTAGGAGATAATGTGTTCCTAAAGATATCCCCAAACAGAGGAGTGATTCGTTTTGGAAGGCGAGGCAAGCTTAGTCTGAGATTCATTGGACCTTTCGACATGCTAGAGCGAGTTGGAGAGGTGGCTTATTGTCAAGAACTGCCATCTTCATTAGTTGGAGTACATGATGTTTTCCATGTGTCTCAGCTGCGTCATTACATCAGCGACCCTTCTCATGCTGTTGATTACTCAGAGATTACGGTTCGACCAGACTTGATATATGAGCAACGGGCAGTGCAAATCTTAGACCAACTCAGAAGGCGCTCAGGAACAAGGTTGTCGGGCTCACGAGAGTGATGTGGCATTATGATTCGCCAGGAGAATCCACCTGAGAGCAGGAAGATGAAATGCTAAAGCGTTACCTATATTTGTTCCCTGCTCCTTAGTTGATAAGAATTCCGAGGACGGAATTTTTCTTAAGGTGGATAGAATGTAATGTCCTGTATTTTTAGGCGTGTTTGAGTTCGTGCGTGCCTGTATTTTTATTCAGTCATCCGAGTGTTATTTTTCGTTCGTACATTCTTTTTCTATGCATCAACGCGAGTGTCACGCCCCGCTTCCCATAATGGACGGAGGCAAAGTGTGACAAGGCCCACTTAGGCCAGAGCTGAGAAGCTCGGACCCAATAAGTGTCTGTAGAGGTACCTTTTAAAAGATTTTCAGGTTCTTGCATTAATATAGTTCGAAACAACAGAAAGTACGGAAAGGAAGTTGCATCCATTAAATTATAGATATAATATCCAACAAGTACAAAGTCTAAAAGAAGCCTAAGCATGGCAACAAACTATCTAAAAGCAAACTGAAAGTAGTAACCTCTGAAAGTGACGACTAAAAGACCTCAAGGTCTGGTCCTTGTCAAGCACGTACTCTGGGTTGACGTCCTCGGCTCATTGTACTCCAGTGAGTCTGCCTCGTCCATGAACTCTGGCTGAGCACCTGACGTACATCACCCAAGAGAAAGGAACTGTACGTCAGGTAAAAGTCTACAAGAAGGGTTAGACTTTACTGCAAGTGCACCGAACTTTAAACAACGGTTTACTGGTTGATTAGCATGCTGAGGTTCTATTACACAACAGTTTACTGGTTGTTTAGCATGCTGTGGTTATAACAGAGTAACACAACAGGAAGTAACGTAGTAGGAAAGTAAAACGGGACAAGTAGTAGTAGTAGCGTGTGCTACCGGCTACGGGACTAACCTATAGGTGTCAAGACAAGTCGAGACGTGACGGAAACAAGGCAAGACAAGACAAGTGAGACACGAAAGGGTTCACGCCTTATGGTTCGAGGGGGATCAGACCCTCTTGCCGTGCGCACGCTCAACCCAACCCCAAACCCAGGAACTCAGGACAAGACTTACATGGATCACTTCCCTAGGGAAATATCCGAAACGCCCGAAGGCTTTTTGTGTAACAGGGATCACTTCCGCGGGGGAAAGCATCCGAAACGCCCGGAGGCTTTTTGGGTAACATGGATCACTTCCGCGGGGAAGCATCCGAAACGCCCGAAGGCTTTTTATGTAATAGGGATCACTTTCACGGGGGAAAGCATCCAAAACGCCCGAAGACTTTTTGTGTAACAGGGATCACTTTCGCGGGGGAAAGCATCCGAAACGCCCGAAGGCTTTTTTTGTGTAACAGGACACGACATGACAAGTGTAGGGAGTTGTTATTCTAGGGTGTCCACACGCACGCACATGCAAGATAGTCCTATGATGTCAACAGTTGTCATTGTCAGGCTCAGACTTCGTCGTCAAGTCTGAGCCGTCAAGGAGTCGTCCCGGACGCTATCATTTCACGTCCGGTTCTTTTTGTTCATAGTTAATAATTCTAACCAACTAAGGCCTAAGCACGGCCAAAAGTGCAAGTGGATACACTTGTCTGCGATGGCGAGTGTGTCGTCCGTCCGGGGCGTCTCGTCCAGTCGTCGCGTCCGCGGTAGTCCGTCTGAAAAAGGATCACGGCGACGGTGTCAAGTCGCGATTCTAATCAAGTCCTATTAGGGTTTGTTTCTAGGTTATCGGGACTATCCTACTCGTCAAAAGTCACAATTTGGTGTTCTATCAACCTAAATCGACCACTACCCTATGTGCACAGAAAATTGTCCGATGGTCGATTTCTACAGTGAGCAGCGTTTTACTGGCGCAGAAAATAAATTTAGTTACAGTTGTCCGATTTTAGTTATGTTTTCAGTTTCGCTACGGTGTGGGTTGTGCTACGAGTTAGGGGTACCAACCTGAAAGATGTTCACGTGTAAATCTGGCGTCGGGTCTGAAAACAGTGGCGGTGCTCGTGTCCCCGACTGCGGGTAGCGCAGTGGAGGTCATCTCGGGATCGCCTCAGGATCGTAAAGGCTGCGGGTAGCGCAGCCGAGATGTCACGGCTACGGGTACGGTATCGAGATCGTTTTGGATGCGGGTCCCAGCAACGAAAACGCCTACGGCAACAGGAACGAGTCACGACGACAGGAGGCCGCGGAATCTGTGGCATGCAAGGGGCTGACGTGGATGGAGCAAGGAAATGGGCAGCCGTCAATGGAAAGATCTGCGGCGTCAACGGCGTCTCAGCTACGGGTAGCGTAGCGAGACTCGTCCTGGCAGCGGACGAAGTGCGTGGGCAGCGAGTAGAGGCAAAACAACGTCAATGACGTGATCGACGCCGAAACAGCGAGCAACAGAGGCAGAAACGGCGATACGATGTCGCCGTGTCATGGCCGTGGGCAGTCCGGCCTAGGAGGAGGCCACGGGGGTGTCTCCGACCTCGGGGGAGGTCGAAGGCGATGCAGAGATGTTCGCGGGCGTTCAGGGCGGCGTTCTAACGGCGGTGATGGCTGGAAAACGAGCTGCGGTCTCTCCAGCGGCTGCTGCAACTCCCGTGTGCAGAAACAGCCGGCGTGGGGCTCGTTGAGATGGCCGAGGTGATCTGAAACGGTGTAGAGGCCTCGCAGAAGTCGGGCTGTGCTTGGCCGTCGCTCGTTGAGCGCAAAATGCTGCAGCACAGGATGTCAGGCGCTTCGTGAGGGAAGGCCTCCTGTGACCTTGCCGGCGGTGGGAGCGACTTCTCCAGGCGGTGAGGGCACGGTGTGGTCTGGTCGGCGATGCAGCAAGAATCGCGACTGAGGGCGTGGCGGGTCGGAGCTGCGAGCCGCCGGCGATCGGAAACAGCAGCGGTTACTGTGGCTTCACCGGCGTCGCGGGGGGGGGGGGGGGGGGGGGGGTCGTGCGCACCTCAGGCGGTCTGTGACGGTGACGTGGGCTGTGGGGGTCGCCGGCGGGGTCGGGGGGGGGGGGGGGGTGCGGCGACGGTGACGGCGAGTGAGGGAGGCGAAGGGTGCGAGAGGGATATCGGTCTTGGGTGTTTTTGTTAGGCGGCGGTTGCTACGAAAATAAATTTGCAGCCCTAGTTATTTCTTAGGTCACGTGAAATAAAGGTTGAGGATTAGGGTTTTTAAATAATAGTTTAATTGATATGCAACATTTGAATTATAAGTTAGATGTGTTAGGGGTAAGAGATAGAGGGTGTGCAATTAGGGAAAAGGCTAGGGGACAATAGAGTAGGCAGTTTAGGAAAGATTCTTGTGCAAATGATTTGGGATATTGCCAGATTTGGCTAATCAATTTGAATTTCGAAATTGATCAGGGCAAATCAACGGTCCAGATTTATCTGGGTGATAACTCTCAAACCGGGCGTCAGAAAAATTATCCGAAAATACCGGGACGATCGTGGAGACGAGATGCACAGATCTACGGAGCCTGATCGGACGTAACGCCTACCAAAAATTTACGAAAAATTGGAAACGGCGTTTTGAGTCAAATGACTAAAACGCCCCTATCGTTCAAAGTCGTTTTGCGAGAAAACGAGCCGTGAAACGACGTTCCCAAAAATTACTATAAAATTCAACACCCCAAAACGATCGCAACAGCATATCGTATCGCATATGCCGGAGCTCGGAAATAGCCAAATAAAATTACGTGCACGATAAAGCACGTGCGTGCAGGAAAAACGAACGGTCGGAAAGCGGCCGTTACAGCGAGCGTGCCTCTGCTTTTAGAATTTTTACCATATCGTAATTAGTTACTAATTACTCTTAACCCTAACCGTATCCACCTACCCTAATCAAACCACTAACCATACACCATTGAACCCTCGTATGAATTGGGAGAGATCCAACATCTCACCCTACGACCAACTCACCGTCATCATTCTCTTAACCACCCATTTCACTGTTTTTAAATCAAACAAAAACCAACAACAGCTTCATCATCATCCTCCTCCCTCCCTGCAATTCATCAATCAAAAATTCCTCCAACAACAGCAACAACGAACCCTACAACCTAAATCAAATCTCAACCAAAAATCAAACCCCAAAATCAACATTCAACCACCCTCAAATCAACACCCCAATCCACACCGAAATAAAATCAAAACCCAAATCAAAATCAGAAATCAAGGAAGGGAAGAATCAAATCTGAAATCAGAGTTCAGATCTGAAATTGAAATCTGATCTTTCTCCTCCCCCTCTTCAGTTCTTCCTCCTCATCTCTTCCTCAGCCATCACCCCCTCCTAGCCGCACCACCCCCTGCTCCCCGCACACTCCATGTGCTTTGCTGCCGCGCGTGCGCTGGCTACGCAGCTACCATCGCCCCCCAGCTACCGCTGGCACGTGTCGCCCGCTGCTGCCCCCTTTCCGTGCCAGCTACTTCCCCCCACCTGCGAGCTCTTCCTCTTCTCACTGCAAGAGAAAGAAAAACAAGAAAAAGAAATAATAGAAAGAGCAAGAAGAAGAGAATGCAGGTATGAGTTATTGGGTATGGGGTTTTATTGGGTATTTGAGCTATTGGTTATTGGGTATTGGGTTTTATTGGGTAATGAGTTATTAGGTATTTGGTTTAATTGAGCTATTAACTTATTGGGTACGGATTATTAAAGTTAGTGGGGATTATTGGGTTGGTAAGTGGCTTATTGGGTTATTTTTTAAGTTAATTGAATGATTTGAGTTATTTAGAATTATTAAGTTATAAGTTTTTGAATTATTAAGTTATTAAGTTGTTTTAAGTTAGTAAGTTATTTTGAGTTGTTAAGTTATTAAGTTTTTAAAGTTATTAAAATATTGATTAAGTTAATCAAGTTATTTAAGATTTTAAAACGTTAATGATATGTTTAAGTTAAATGGTTATACTTTAAGTTATATGCTTAAATATATGAAAGATTAATAAATTAGTTATACAAGTTAGTAGTTGTATAACTTCTTATTAACCATTTATCATGTTGAACAAAACAAAAAAACCGACCTCGTCATAATATCACGTTTGACGAGACGAACACAACGGCACCAAAATCACCAAACAGGCAAGTGTGCATTTTCTCCATGTTTTTAAATACTGTTTCATTTAATGCGACACCAATCTTCATATGTCACCTGTTGTGCATTGCAAGATAAAACCTGCGTGCGTGCGTGTGGTCACTTTAATAAGTTAATTGAATATGTCTTGTGAATTGAAACATTTCTGGACTTATATAATTGCTTGAACTACTCGAAAATCATAGACATGCGGGCCGGTTTGGCTAATCATAGATATTTCATGCCAAGATTTGGCTATTCCTGTGGGCCGGTTTGGCTAGTCTGGCTCGTGTTCTAGTATTACAACTTTTGATGGCCGGTTTGGCTGGTTCTGGCTCGCGGTTCAGAAAGTACACGTGGGTGGGGTTGGATTCACTGGCACTAGTCGACAGTAAACGGGTCACCTTCGAGGGCACGAGAAGATAGATTCACTAACTAGCCGCCTAACGATATGAACCTTAGTCACTAAATTGAATACACTCTTGAACATCTTGAAAATGCTATACCAAAAATGTACGACATATAGAATTGCTTCTGCTTTCACTTATAGTAGAACTGCCATGCTAGTATAATTTCTGTTCATACTGCTTAGAAATTATAATTGTTCGTTTATTCATAACTCTTTAAATGACATGAAAACTACTTTCAAAAACCTTGCCAAGGGTCCTAATCATATTATTGCTTGCCAAGGACCTTGCTGAGATACATTTCTATGTTGTTTGGAATGTATGTCAGGACACGAGAAATGATACATTGAGGATGAGCTGATTGTGGGAACTGACACAAGGGACCAGGAGTACACTGATCCAGAAGTTCTCCCTGCTGAGAACTAGTTGCTGAACACTATCTGCTAATGCTTAGAATTTCGTTTATTGCACTTATGTAGGGTGTGTACTCTCTTTGTAAAACTCTATTGTTATTGGCCAAGCTTGGGGCCCCATTACTTTGTGTACTCTTGTCTGGATGTTGGCTTTGAATTCATAGTTATTTCTGTTGTTTCTGAAATACATGCAAGTTCCTGCGTATGGTTTATTCACAGACCCTTATTGGGTTTGAGCTTCACCGCTTCAGCCTATGCGGACCCGATCGCGTCCTCGCTCCCTTGTATAATGGGAAGCGGGGCGTGTCACATTCATGAGATTCACCACCCGAAGCTCAGCTCCGACAAGCTCGCACCCCTTGCCGAGACCCTCGGCATTTCCCCTCGACTTCACACTCAACTCCAACGAGCTCGTTCTTCCCCTTGGTTGCTGGTGTAACACCATCATCCCACGCTCGACCGAGTACCCCCAACCACCTCTTCCCCCTCCCTCTGGTGCCTCTCCGCACTGACGGGCCCTCGCCAGAGCTCCTCCTCTGCCTCGCTTCACCGTAGCAATCCCCGACGACGAAGAAACCCGAGCTCACTGCAACACATTTCAGCGGCCCCAAGACCAAGCTCCGACCTTCCCCTCCAGTCGCAATGCCTCGTTGCTGTTTCCTGCTCCTTCCGAAGACTATTGTCTCTTCCTCCTTCCTGAGCTTGATGAGAGGTAGATGGCACGTTCTGCTCATATGCATGGAGTGACATGAAAGGTGCTAAAAGAACACACGATCACCCATCATCTCCGAGCACTCCGGTGTAGGTCCAAGCTCTGTCGATCTTCTCCCAATGGTGGAGATCCCCTGCCACATCTGACTGACGCGAACAACCATCGAAGTCGATGGTAAACTCCTATAACGAGCCTCACCCGAGCCACCTCCCTCCTCTGTGAACTCTGACGTCGAACGAACCAACCATCGAGCGGCCCTCTCTGACACCCCTCCAATGCACTGGGGGGCTTCTCGCAGGCGCCAACGAACCCCGAGCTCCGCGAAGCTCCTCTGCGTCGAAAACACTCGAAAACAGCGCAATGGCTCCTTACTGCCATGCACGCCACCACGCGCGCGCTGCCGGCCGCCAGCCCTGCCGTCCCTCCTCTGACCGGCGACCACCCCCTCGCCAACGTGCCCTTGCCGACCTCCGACACTGGCGCCGCAGACCTCCAGTTGTTGCATGCGTGAGTTTCAAATGAGAGAAAATACAGTTTTGCGTAAAAGAAGAAGATGGGTAAGAGAGAGAAAGAGAAGTTACAGAGATAAAACATTTTTTTAATTAAAAAAATTAGAAAACGAAAATATAAGGCATACACTGAAAATCTAAAAATACCAAAATGTTCCACACGTTGTCGCGAACGCGTAGGCGCCAGTTTTGTCTCAATCTGATATTTATTTTTCAAGTTAATTAATTCAGATTTGATAAAAACACTTATATCTTCCATACAACACGAAAACCCATATGTATAAAAAATGTTTTCAAATTCTACTAGTCGAGAGTAAAATTTCGACATATCATATGAGATTTTTTCGACGTGTATATTTTTCTAAACAATTCGTCAAACATTTATGATTGTTAATTTCTAATTTCAAAAATTAGATTTTTATTGATTTTAAATTCCGAAATTTGATTTTAAGCTTTTAAAAATTATTTTTAAATGCCTATGAGATGCAGAATAATATTTTATTTATATATAAAAAATTTTACCTCACATCTAGCCTATCTAAGAATATTTAATACGGGTTTCAAGCTATAATAAAAATACGAACACGTTAAGAAAATGGTTAGAAAAATAGTATATAGTTAACCAATGATTTCTGATGTTTGCATGTACCGTTTCTCATGCACGAGCGTCCTAGATAGCCTTAGATCCAGTCTCGACTTACTACGTCGATTCTCAAACCAGTAAGTCACTTTAATTCTAGTCTTAGAAGTTATGCAAGTGTACTAGTATGAACTTAGGACATCACATATAGCCTCAGAACGGCATTTGGCTTGAACAACAACTAGAAACCTAATTAATCAGGAAACTAAACTTATAGTCTCAGAACGACTATTAATTTGAGCATACGTCATTGCAAACTTTCAACTTTGGTAGTTGCAGCACGCAACCATCTACTTGGGTAAATTGTGTACTAATAGAAATACCACATGCTCGAAGCATGGGATCAACATCATAGTTGTTGGACGTGTCTTTATCCTCAAATTTCTTAGCATCCGCTTTGCTTTGCCTTCTGGTTTTAAATAAGAAAGTCAATCAGTGGTTCTACTTTAACTATCATAGTGGTAGAGATATAAATAAACATGGAACTAACCTGCTGTTTATTAATATAATTAATGAAGCAAATGTGATAATTGCTATTTTAATATTGGTACCACCCGGTGTCTAGGATCGTTTGCACCAAAGTTTTGATCATCCTGCTTGCGGGGATAGTGACCTGCTTGGCCAAACCTGATTGGCAGTGTATGCATGGATCAATGTTAGAATTCCACTTATCATTAGTTTGCAACCATTAATTCTAAACACTTTTAAAAGAGTAACTTCAACCTTTTCGTCACCATAATAACTCCTTCATCTTGTCCAGCCTTAGTTACCATGTTCTAATGCTTATCACTTGAAAACCATAGATGAACTTTGGATACGCTTGTTGCATGATTGCTCACGTCTAAATAGTCACATCACTTGCGGTATGACATCAATAACTCAGTGAATGCTAATGAATTATTGAATAGAATATCTTGTGGAGTTTCTTATGGAATATCTTGTGGTACATTCTGTGGAATACCTTGTGGAACATCCCGTAAGAAACATATACATAGAACACTTGACACTTCACTGGGTTTGAGGTAACTCATAGTTTGAGAGAGTATGGGAGTGACTGGATTTTATCTACCTGCTACCTGTGTTGGCAAACATAGACGCATGTTCGGCAAAACCTTACATGCTGCCTGCATCGGCAAAACCTACTACTAACTGTGTGTTAGTCCCGTCTGGGTAAAGCGCACACAAGCAAGAGATGAACTCAATGGTTGCATATCATACTCTCCAACTTGAGTCACGTAGTTTATTTACTGCTTGCAAAACTACATTACTGCATGTTTTTCTGATTGTTGTTACTCAACATGCCTGCTTATCTTGCTATTGTTGCTATCTTATATGCTTTGTTGCCATGTCATATATACCATGTCATAGTTGTTGCACTCATCTTTTACTTATCGTACGTACATGCATAGTTACTTTTGCTTTAATTGTTGCACTTACATGACAGCCTATAGTAAGTTTCCATAGCCTGTTCATTCGCATGCTTGTACACTGCTTCTACTTCCAATTCTAGAATTGTTATGACTTACCTATGGTTCCATTTCATGGCGTCGGCAGACAACGAACAGATTAAAGAGAAGACCCCTGAGTTTGAGAAGCCAGAGTTTGACCATGGATCGCTGATTCTCTAGAGCTTAAGTTGTGTATTTTCAGCTGTATTTCTCTTCTTTCCTATATCCTTATTGTATAATATGGATTGTAATAAAATGGACACTATTTGAGTATTTTTGTACATCTCTGCATCGTGGCTATATTGTTTTCACTGGTGATCTGTAGACCTGCAAATGTAATCAAATAAGTAATGGCCCCCTGAGAGCGGGTCGTTACATAGAGTGTGTTCTGTCTCATCGCCTTTAATGTAGCCTCCTTCAGGTTGAGCTAGGAAAGTGTCACGGTCTGCGAACTTGGTAGATAGCTCCAGTTCTTTAGGATTTGACCCAGTCATCACTGGTCTGTGAGGTACTACAGGGCGTGGCTACACTCTCTTCATTTTCTTTTTGGATGGTGAGCTTCTCGGACTGGTAGAATGATGTTGCCTTAGTGGTATGCTTTACAGATCTCCAGGAGGTGGCCATTCCTTCGTGGTGGTCATCGCGATGATATATTACATGTATCTGTAAATATATTTAACATGGAGGATGGTCCTAGACCTTTGGAGGTGTAACGGTCGCTTTCCGATCGTATCTTCTTCGTGCACGTACTGTTGACCGTGCACGTGTTTGTTTTAGACTTTGTTTGCTTTTGAGCACTTTGGTGTGATATGTCGTTGTGAACGGCTCCGAGAGTATTAAATTGTGGCACTAATTTGGAACGACATTTCTCGGGTCGTTCTCCCACGATTCGATCTTATTCGAAGAGACGTTGTGATTTTCACTTTTGACGTAGGACGTTTCTATTTTTAGTTTCATCAATCGACGTCAAAATTGAGATCCATCTTCTTAGTTACCTTTCTCTCGTCGTCTCGATCACCCCAGTATTTATTTCACAATTTTCGGGCTTCGTTTGACCCACTTTCACTTTTCTCCTCAGTTTAATATTGTAATAACCCTAAGTTTCATTTGAATTCTTTCCCTTATACTTAGTTAATAATAATACTGTGCATCCAATATTACTTGGACCTGGCCCCTTGCCCACTCTTGACCGCACGCACCCATGTAAGGAGAGAGAGAGAGAGAGAGAGAGAGAGAGAGAGAGAGAGAGAGAGAGAGAGAGAGAGAGGAGGTGTAACATCTTGTTTTGATATTAGATGAAAACAACTATTTTTAAATCTTATAATATCAAACCCTAGCTACCCTGGCCTTAGCCCTGACCTCTCACGTGAGCCCTTATAAATTGTAACCTGTGGTCTTGCTTGTTCACATCAACCTAGACCTAACATATCCCCCATGTGAGCCTATCTATATACATATGTTAACTTAGGGTTTTTATATTTTTTTCTCCCAAGCCTAACCTAATGCTGCCGCCGCCTCCTATAAGTTTTCGCACAAGCCGCCTCTTTTTTATTTTCTCCATGCAACAAATGTCAGGCCGCGGTTCTTCCCATCGCTCGACCCCTCGACTTCCCTCGCCTACACCGACCTCGACGTAATCCCCGATGTCCGGCGACCCCGCCGCCGTATCCGCCACAGCGCCGCTCCCTAGCACCGCACGCAATCGCTCCGACCCCCTCCGACGTTGCCACGCCACGCCTGCAGATCCCCGGCGTCCCCCGCCGCTATTTCCGTCGAGATCTCCTCCGTGCACGCAGTGGCGGCGTTGATGCTCTTCGCAACGATGGTCCACAGCGCTGCTCGTCGCGCTGTAGCCATCGTCGGACCCCCACGGCGATCCCGGCCACAGCGCCGATATTCCCCTCTCGTGTCAACTCACGGCCATCTCCTCCGACCCCCGCTCCCCTGTGTCCCGACGACGGCATCACAAAAGCCCCTGTTAGAGACCCAGCCGATACAAAGAAAACTGAACACTTGCTTTCATTGGATGGAGCCAAGGAGAGATTGCATTTGTTTAAAGCAAACTTATTGAAAGAGGGCTCATTTGATCTAGTAATTGATGGGTGTGAAGGTGTATTTCATACATTATCCCCATTTTATCAAGTAGTCACAGATCCACATGCTGAGCTAATTGATCCTGCTGTGAAGGGGACTCTTAATGTTTTGAGTTCCTGCATCAAAACTCCATCTGTTAAAAGGGTTGTTGTAACCTCACCTATGGCTGCTGTTGCGTATATAGGAAGACCGCGAACTCCTGATGTGGTAGTTGATGAGACATGGTTTTCTAGTCCCGAGTTATGCAGGGAAAGATCCTGGTATGTACTCTCAAAGACCTTGGCAGAGGAGGCTGCTTGGAAGTTTCAAAGGACCAAGGGATAGATGTGGTCACAATAAACCCAGCATGGGTCATATGTCCTCTTCTGCAGCCAACCCTTAACACAAGTGCTGCAACAATCTTGAAGTTAGTTAATGGAGCATCGACATACCCAAATGCTACATATGGATGGGTAAATGTCAAAGATGTTGCCAAGGCACATATTCTAGCATATGAGGTTTCGCGGCATCGGGAATATATTGTTTAGTTGAAGGTGTTGCACACTACTCAGAGATTGTGGAGATTTTGCTGAAACTATATCCTTCTCTTCAGCTCCCTCAAAAAAAGTCTGTGCTTTCTGTACGGACTCGCTGACACCAGGAACTCCAGAATCAGGCAAGTGAAAATTGCCAACTTTTGCTTAGGTTTTAGGCCACTTCCTTGCTTTTAGAGTAAAAGAGACTAGACAGTGAAATGATAGCTATCTAGACGCAACTTTAAGATCTAGCTTGACAACGAAGCTAGATCTGTCACCCTGCCATGTCATTCATGCATTGATATCTGCCATGTTTAAATTCCTTATTTGTACGCACTTTTAACTGCCATGCATTGCATCTTACATGTCATCCAAGTTGAATGTTGCATTCGTAGCACACGCGACAATACTTGTACTTGAACTTCCTTGTCCGGTTAGGTGCATCCCTATGCCATCATGATAAAACACTTCCTGGCTCGTGATCCAGAAGATAGGCGCCAGTCCATATACACGTGGAGGGGTAGGGATAAGCGATCACTTGAGCTTAGGAGTTGGCCCGATCAGCCACTCTAGCCAAAAGGCGTAATCTCTGTGCACGACGTGCTTACTAGACTTGTTTTTGTGCTTGTGCTTGTTCATGTAAAACTTGACATCCATGCCATGCTCGTACCTTACTTTACTTTATCTTACTTGTCGCACTCATGTTATAACTGCCATGTCATTGCATCATGCTAGAATTGCTAGGTTGTTCACTTTACCTTTAGTTTCCTTGCACAAGTCTCTTGTAAACTTGCTGACATGTGCTCCTTGCTCTTTTGGGTGTCACATGTTAGACCCTGAGCCAGAGACCGTAGCTGAGTACGTGGTTGTTGCCGACGCAGAGCCTGAGTCCTTGTCTACCAGGAGGAGTTTTGTGGACACCGGTGATCATTCTTAGTGACCTTACTGCGCTTCCTTTTGTTTTAGGATTTATGTTAGTTGTCGGTGCGTGGCACCTTTACTTTGTACGTTGTACTTTTGTTGGCCATGTTTGGGCCTTTAGACTCTTTTTCTTTTCAGCCTGGTGGCTTTTTCTGTGATGTTGAAACTTATTTTATAGATATTCTGAGATTGCTTTTGTCTCATTTCCTTTATTATTATCTTTGTTTCGTATCGCAATTGCAAGGACCTGCCATTTAATGTTTATTGACGCTTATCAAACTTGTAGCTTTGCAGCTTCAAGTCTGAGCGGACCTACTCACGTCTCGCCTCCATATTTTTGGGAAGCGGGGCATGACATGAGGTAGAGCAGAAGATGCGTAGGTCCAGTTTAGTGGCACGCTGTAGGGGCTATACTGTATCTGGCTAACTGATTTACTGCTAACACTATATTGGGACGGGTGCAATTTTGCCAGATAAAGAAGTTCTTCGGTAAGGTAGGACCTAGTATTTCCTCACCCTCTTCCTGCGAACGGAAGGGGTCATTATGTAAATCCATACACCTATATGTGTATTTAGTGGATAACAATGGTCCATGTTTCTTCATCAACTTCAGGTGTATGAAGTTTTATGTTAGATAGTTTTCATCTGCTGGATGATATTTTCAGCTTCTGGATGATATTTTCATCTTCTGGATGATATTTTCATCTAATGGATGCTATTTTCGTCTACTGGATGATATTTTCATCTTCAGTATGATATTTTCATCTTCAGGATGATAAGTGTGTAAGTCAAGATATGTCTTTATTTTTGCCTAGGTCTTGCATATCATGTTAGGCTTAAACAAATATTTCGATTTTCTCTTCAGGAGATCCGATGATATTCGAGTTTTTCTCAAAACATTTTCTTTATTATTTATCATACAATAGACGTCCCGAAGTCTATTCAGGCAATTCATGAAATTAGGAATAAATCCTTAGGGGTATGCTGTCACAACATCCAAAGCAGCATATCCATAATTTGTTTTGCTAGTTATAAAGGTTTTGCGACTATAACCAAGGAGTTTGATGCATCATCTATGTTTCACAAGTGAGTCAAGAGCATCTTACTTTATTACTTCTTAGTTTCAGTGAAAAGAAACCTCTAAGCTATAAGTTTTACCTTATAACATATGAATTTATTTATATTTTATACAATACTCACTATTCCACAGGTTTGATATCTTTTGATATCAGGACGTCAGCTTCAAACACTTTATGTTTCATAAGTGAATCCAGCTCAACTTATTTTTGCCTCGTTCCATATTTTTGGCCAAGCCAGCATTGGCATGGCGCCATTTTCTGCACTTTATGGAAGAAAATGTCGATCTCTGCTGAGTTAGGATGACATTGGCAATAGAGAGATGTTTGGACCAGAGATGATAGTCGAGGTTGTGGATGTAGTGCGTAATATCAGGGACAAGCTTCATATCACACAGGATCGGTACAAGCATTGGGCTGATGCTAAACGCCGTCCTTTGGGGTTCAAGGCAGGTGATCATGTGTTTCGAAAGATATCCCCGAATAGAGGAGTGATTCATTTTGGAAGGCGAGGCAAGCTTAGTCCGAGATTCATTGGACCTTTCGACATGCTAGAGCGAGTTGAAGAGGTAGCTTATCGTCTAGCACTACCGCCTTCATTAGAGGGAGTACATTATGGTTTTCATGTATCTCAGGTGTGTCGTTACATTAGCAACCCTTCTCATGCTGTTGATTACTCAGAGATTATGGTGCGACCAGACCTGACATATGAGCAACGACCGATGCAGATCTTATACCGCCGTCAGAAAGTGCTCAGGAACAAGGTCGTTGAGCTCGTGAGAGTGATGTGGTGTCATGACTCACCAGGAGAATCCACCTGGGAGTGGGAAGATGAAATGCGAGAGTGTTATCCATATTTGTTCCCTGCTTCTTACTTGATAAGAATTCCCAAGGCGGAATTTTTCATAAGGTGTGTAGAATGTAACGGCCGGTATTTTTAGGCGTGTTTGTTTTCCTGTGTGCATGTATTTTATTTCAGTCGTCCGACTGATTTTTGTCCGTATGTTTTCTACGCGTCGACGTGAGCACGCTTCTGCTTTTAGAATTTTTACCATATCATAATTAGTCACTTTTATCCCTAACTAATTACTCTTAACCAAACCGTACCCACCTACCCTAATCAAACCCCTAACCCTACCTATTAATCCCACCGAAATTCTTCGACGAGATCCAACATGCAACATTACTCTTCCCCCACAGCCAACTCACTCTCATCAACACTCACCCTCATCAACATGCAACCCCCATTTCCATTGTTTTAAAGGAAACAACAACAACATCTTCATCATCTTCCTCCCTCCCTGCAACTTCTCGACCAAAATCATCACCCAATTTTCCTTCAACAACAACAATCAACAAACAACAATTTTCAGCCAAAAATCAATCACAAACCCAAATCAACCACAAACCCAAATCAATTATCAAACCCAAATCAAACACAAGAAATCAGATAATTGAGAGGGAAGAAATCAAAATTAGAAACAGATCTGAGTTCAGATCTGAATTAAAATTGATTCAGATCTTCTTCCTCCTCACTCCTCTCCCTCAGCCCCGCACCCTTTGGCCGCCGACCTGCCGCCGTGCTCTCCGCCAACCTGCCGCCATGCCTGCCTCCAGCGCGCGCCGCCCAGCCCTGCACCCCCTGGCCGCCCGCCCAGCTGTCGCGCACCGCGCCCCCTGCCGACCGCCCGCCGCCTGAGACCGCCAGAGCCACCACCCCTGGAGATCCTTCCCTTTCCCTGCAAAAGAAAAGAAAGAAGGAAAGAAGAAAAGAAAGAATATAGAAGAAGAGAAGGCAGGTGAATATTAAAGGGGAGAGTTTATTGAAGTGATTGGGGGGAGATTATTTGAGTTATAATTATTAAAATTGTTAAGTTATAAAATTATAAAGTAATTATTAAGTTAAGAATAATTGAGTTATATAAGAATTGTTTAAGTTATTTGGAGTTATACCATTATTTAAGTTATAAGTTATTATAAGTTAGTAAGTTAGTATAAATTATATTAAGTTAATTAAGTTTCAAAGTTATTAAAGTTTTTAAAATGATTTAAAGTTAATTATTAAGTTATGTAAGTTTTTAAGTTTTATAAATTATTTAAGTAATAAGATTAATTATGTTATTTAAAATTATAAAATGTAAATGATATTTTAAGTTAAATGTTTATACTTTAAGTTATATGCTTAATTATATAAACGATTAATAAATTAGTAATATGAGTTAGTAGTTGTATAATTATTTATTAATCATTTATCATATTGAACAAAACAGAAAACCGACTTTGCCATAATATCACATTTGACGAGACAAACACAGCGACACCAAAATCACCAATCAGGCAAGTGTCCATTCCTTCTACATGCTTATAAACATTGCGACATTTATATATTGCTTTATACTATGTTTCATACTCTTGCAATTTACTTGTTAGACTTCCAAGTATTATAACAACAAGAATTGCACTGCTGGACATATATGAACCTCTTGAAACAATTGCTACTCATAGAACGTGAACATGCGGGCCGGTTTGTCTAATCATTGATATTGCAGGCCAAGATTTGGCTATCGTGTGGGCCGGTTTGGCTAGTCTGGCTCGTGTTCCAGTATTATAAGACATGTGGGCCGGTTTGGCTGATTCTGGCTCGTGGTCCAGAAAATTACACGTAGGTGGGGTTGGTTTTGCGGGCACTAGTCGGTAATAAACGGGTCACCTTTGAGGGCACGAGAAGGTAGATTCGCTTACTAGCCGCCTAACGACGTGAACCTTATTCACTAAATTGAACACACTCATGAACGTCTTGAAAATGCTATATTGAACATGTATAATGTATAGGACTGCTACTGCTTCCATTTAAAATAGGACTGCCATGCTAATATAGAAATCTGTTCTTACTGCTTAGAAATAGAACTGCCATGCTAATGTAATCTTTGTTTGAACTGCTTAGAAATTGTAATTGTTTGTTTATTCATAAACGCTTATCTGCCATGTAAAATACTTTGAAAACCTTGCCAAGGGTTCTAATCATATTATTGCTTGCCAAGGACCTTGCTGACATACATTTCTATATTGTTTGGAATGTATGTCAGGACACGAGACAGTTTACATTGAGGACGGGCTGATTGAAGGAACTGACCCACTGGACCAGGAGTACGCTGATTCATAAGTTCTCCCCACTGAAAACTAGTTACCGAGCATTATCTGATGCTGCTCAGAATTTCGTTTATTGCACTTTTGTAGGGTGTGTACCCTCTTTGTAGAACTCTATTGTTATTGCCCATGCTTGGGGCCTTATTACTTTGTGTACTCTTGTCTGGATGTTGGCTTTGAATTCATAGTTATTTCTGTTGTTTCTGAAATACATGCAAGTTCCTACGTATTGTATATTCACAGACGCTTATTGGGTTTGAGTTTCACCACTTCAGGCCATGCGGACCCGCTCGCGTTCTCGCTCCTAAATATAATGGGAAGCGGGACGTGACAGGATAAAAGGAGCGACTTAAATTGTTATTGTTTTGGTTTAGATTTTGTTGTTTATTTCGGTTACTCTCAGTTTTATCTCATTGTTTTTACTTTTTATCTTTTTCTTTTTGTCAGCTAAAAGGACTTAAACCATTGGTTATGCTAAAGCTGCATGTTTGAATAGTTTATTACAATAATGTTATGTATGAGAATAATGGACTTTTCATGACATACAAAACATAATTCATATACGATAATGTACCATAATATCAGTCGTATGTTACTAATGATTATATAAGACGTATTTTTTCCTCTCATTTATGATAAAACATGTCACATCATTATATATGAGAGATTTTATACATGTTTTTGTAGAGATGGACTATATACAACTCAAATTGAGGTGCATGGAGATGATGTTTGCCAAAAATAGCAAAAAATTTGAAAGAGATAGGTGGAGATATAATCCATGATGTGATTTTTTTTCATTTCTGATAAAAATTCACTTCCTTACACCTCAATTTGAGCTGTATTTGGTACCTCTCTATTTGTATCATATTTGTATCATATGATACCTTTTACTCGGTACGACAAAAGATATACAGGGAAAATGCAAAGAAATAAAAAAGGGGGGGCACTATGACAGTGTCATGTCACAATTGGTTGCTCTGTGCCCAAACTGTCTTTCTCTCTCTACTTTCTCCCTGTCCTTTATGGTTACAATTAATAGTTGAGTGTATAAGATGGGAATAAAAAGCACCAAATGATTCTTATGATTTCAAGTTTTCAACTCCTCTTTGAAAAAATTCTTCTGGTTTAAGATAATTTTAATTAACTAAAAGTGTGAAATCATGCCAAATCTTGGCATTTGATCCATGATCCAATGCATTTAGTTCTAAACCCATGTATTAAAAATGTATTAAGCAGCAGTTGGGCTGCAACAAGAGATTAAGTAAAGTTGATGTATTTAAAATCTACTTAATCGAATTTAATCCTAAACGAATATAACCTCAGGCTAACCTCATTCGACAGAAATTCTTAACTAAATAATCATTCGACAGAATTTCTTGACTAATGTCCAAGGGAGGTGATATGAATTAACTCGTTCTATAACCCCGCTATTAGCGCAGATAGCAGACAATTGAATATTGAAACACTCATTTCAGAAGAAAGAGGAAAATTGAATTTGAACCCTTGTTCCATAAAAGGAGGAGGAAAATTGTAAATGACCCGTCGTTCAGGAAGAAAGAGGAAAATTGATTTCTTTTGTAACATGACCCACTTCCATCAGGAGAGTGGTAAACCGAATACATTATCTGTAATCACATTTCACCCCTTAGACAGTGAGCTAACTATATGAAATTTTAATTATTGGGTTGATGTCATGAATTGTCAAGGTCAAGTATTGCTCAAGTTCTCGTCAAGTGTTCATGCTCTAAAGACGAATATTTTCATAACAAATAAATTAATGCTAATAAAGAAATCTGAAGCAAATGTTTACAATCATAAACAAATATTTAATAATTATTATTAAAAGACTGAAAAGTAATAATAAAATATAAGTTGTTTTAAAAAAGTGGTGGGATCATATTCATTGAGGCACCCGCAATAATTTTGATGTCTACCAGCCAAAAGGAGATGGTTCTGTCACCAACGCCAACAACCTGAGATTGATAATAACCAGCTACAAATGGTACGATAAACAAACCCAAAAGAATTAAGAGATTACATGGGCCGAAGCCTAATAACCAGAAACCCACTGAACACCACATGCAGCATGTGTTCCAGTGGCAGCAACAATTTTAAAAAGACCCAAAGGAAACCAGTGATTTTAAGAAAAGAAAACCAAAGACGACCCACGAAGAAAGGCCGAAACAAACTAATCCCAGTGAGCAAACGACGGGAAGCAGGCAGCCAGGGTCATCGGCGACAGAAAATACCCCAGCGGCCGACATGTAAACCAACCCGTCCGATCAAAACTCAAGAGAAGGTCGAGCCACGACGAGGTCACCACGAGCTCCAATATGGGTGCTAAACAATAGATCATCAAGGGATAAAATCCCCTTCTCGAATCAGACAATGAATCATCCTCTCCTCTAAAAATCCCAATATATCCCCACAACAATTCCATCAAAATAACTCAGAAATTATTAGTAATTAAACAGGAATCTGAAAAGCATTGGAGGAGATATAATCTACCTCAACTGGAGAAATTGAAAGGATCAGAAAGCCCCAAAATCCAAATCCAACTAGCTTTGAAAATCAGATCGAATCAGAAATTTAGAGGAGAAAAGAGAGGATTTTCGTAAGCATAAAACCTAGAAACCATCAGATCTTTATAAAGAAGAGAAAACGTGTGAAACGATTCGAATAAATCTCAAATCCCAAAAACTTTGGAGAAAAATCTGCTTGGATTCTGATTCAAAATGGACGGCCAGGGTTTTCGAACCCAAGGGAGGGCGGCGGCACTTGGATCCTGCAGCGAGAGTGATTCGGGTTCGAGTCGAAGGCAAGAGAGGCGGGATGGGTTCCCTCGAGCGTGCAATTGCGTTGCGAAGAGAGGAGGAGAGCACTGGGTTACTTTCGCACGTGGGGCTATCGCCTACCAAAGGGAAATAGAACCCTCGCAGGTTACCGTAGGGCTTGGTCGAATGAATCAAAATTATAAAAAGGGGAGTAATCGGGCTCAGCTGGGTTTTATTGGGCATAAACCAAATGAATGTATTAAATGGGAGAATAAGGGCTGGGCTGATTTACTTAAAGATAGAATGGGACTGTGTTTGGGATTGTGGGCTGGTTGCTTGGACTTGGCATCAGTTAAAGGTAAATGGGCTGTTTGTGTGGAGAAGGAAAATTAAAACAGAATTTAAAAATAGAGATGGGATTGTCCAGTTTGTAGAAGAAAGATAGTGGGTGGGTTTTGTTTTTTGTTTAAGTTAAATGAGAAGTGGGCCAATTAAAAAGAGTGTGCTTTGGGCTTTTGTTTAAAGGGAAGAAAAATTAAGAAAGGACGAGAGCAAAATGAGAATGAGGTGTTGGGCTGATAAAAAATAACAATAAGAAATATATGAGGAAGGGAAAATATTAAAGAGAAATTAGCAAAAATTTATATAAAAATATGGGTCATTACATGCACAAGCATCTAAATGACGAACGGCTAGAGCCATTGGGAATCTGTGTACGCGCAGAAGAACAAAATCGCAACAACTCAATCTGAGCTTTTCTAAACTCTGAATCTATTTTGAGTCATTGCTTTGATCTTTGTACATCTTATTTTTACAAAATTTTATGCAAGCTACGGGTTGTAGTTTGGGGGATTCTCGATGCATGGGATATGATCGAGACATGGTCTAGCTGTTTGCTTAGTTCAATTTAGCAAAGGGAGTTGCGATTCTAGAGAGCTATTGGGTGTGAGCAGAGCAAAGGGAGTTGCGAGTTCATAGTGTCTTGTAGGCGTGGAGGAACTGATTAATCAAAGAGTAGATCTTGGGGGTTGGAGTAGGTCAAGGTTGACCGAAACAAGGTATATCTTGGTATCATCCGTGATTGGCTGTCTGCTATTTTCTATATATTTTTGACTGCCTGTGATTATTTCTACATATCATATTTATTGAACGTGCTTGCATCGTTAAATATTTTTAATTCCGCATTCGCCCATTCATCCCCCCTCTACGGTATCTTATCGATCCTAACACTTATGATACCTTCACACGTGGTATCTGATACAGATATGCTCATATTGATTATGTCATTTTCTATATATGTCTCAACACATGGTGTACATATGTTTGTGATATAACACATGGCATAACACTTTATATCATTCATGATATGTTTATTGATGCGTCCAGAATCAACTCCGGAACGATGTCGTTTACCACAAGCGCACGGTATAGTGGCAAGCGGGAATCGAACACGGAGAAGTGGTGCTATACTACCTATCTACTCCTAGGTTGAGTTAGAATTGCAGGTTTATTGATGGATGTCGAGTATGGAGTGTTGTAATGGTGATGGATACGAAGGTCGTGTCACTCGATATCGTAAACAAGTGATTTTGCACAATATAAAAGAATAAAATATAAAAAGATTAGGGCTTTAGGACTCGCCGCTAGGACCGTCGGACATCGATGCTCGGTTGAGACTTCTACATTGCATTGGTTTAATTGGGGATTGTAGCATCTAGGAAGTGAATTCATGTGTCTGAGCATCATGAATATAACGTATCGCATTAACCTCGCTCGCGCGACAGGTGCATACGGTACGTGCATTAAGGATCTACAAAGTTCTCACCACTCTCGTGGTTCGAACGCTCTCAACTCGTACCACTCTCGTGGGTTAGAGCGTCGAGGTATTTTGGTGGCTCTTATTAACGCAATGGCGGTATCCGTCAATTAGTTATATAGTTCATCGGTGGATCCCATCAAGGCACGAGCCGGACATGGTCACGTACCTTTGTTGAATCCACTAACTCCCTAATTACATCCGTAGGATACTCCTTAAGCAAATTGATTCCACCGACCGTGGGCACGATCTCAGTACGAGTTCTCCTAAGGATCTTGCTAGATCAACCAAAATACAACCCCTTTTATATCCAACACACCATAAAAATCCCAACTTTACGTCTAAATCTTAAGATCCATGGGCTAATCCCTTAGCCCTAGAAAAGACTACTCAAGCATAGCAATAGCAATAGATAATAGAATGCACAAAGATTTTATTGCATGCATCAAAAAAGGGATAAACAATAAGAAATCACAAAGAAAATAATAATAGAATTAAAAAGGGCAAAAGTACTTATCTTGATACAAAGGAGGGGCCTAAGGCATAACCTAACTCCCCAAAAGATCGTCGCTGCAAAAGTCTAAAAAAGATCTAAAAAACTCCTCTCTAAAAAGTCCCTAAAATCTATCTAAAAATCATCCTCCGAACTCTCCAGAACTGACGGCTGCCAAAAAATCCCTTCAAAACACTCGCCAAACAAAATCATGATCTGGACGCATGGCTGGGCCCACGGCGACTCGGTCCGAGCACAAAGCTGCTCGGTCGAGTCGGATACGTCGCCCAAATGTTTGCTCAGGCCGAGTGAGGCCTGCTCGGTCGAGCAGCCCTTCTGCTCAGTCGGATTGCACAAGGAATCGAGCTTCTTCGAAATATGTCGCTCTGCCTACATGGCTCGAGCAGGCACTGCTCGGTCGAGTAGGAGGTTGCTCGGACCGAGTAAGTAGTTGCTCGGTCGAGTAGTGGTCGAACGACATCATTTTCAGCACTCTGCTCGGTCGAGCAGTCAACTGCTCGGTCGAGCAGTTAACTGTTCAGCCATATAGGAGGTAAAAACACGTTTCAGCAGATTTTGCACACTGCTCGGTCGAGTAGTGCACTGCTCGGTCGAGTAGGCTGCTGAGAACAGTTTCAACACTGTAGCATCAGCTTGAAAAAATTTTCTAAGGCTCATCTGACCTCCGATTGGGGCGTTCTTGGCGACGTTGAACCGTCTTGAAGTCTACTATCTGGAAAAAAATCAGAAAAATAGTGAAAAATCCCAGGTGATATCAGATTAAGAAATAGTGCATGGCTATCCTGTTTCCAGCACTTCAGGTCGCTCGATTCCTTCGCCGCATCATAGCTCGATCGAGCGACCTTCTCTCTTGCCCCTTCCTTACTCCAGTATTCTTCTTTGGCACCTCGAGCATGTCATCATGAGTCTCATTGGTGCTCTGACGTCGCCGATCGTCTTATTGACTCCAAATTGCTCTAATATCGTCCCAAATCCCTGAAATGGATATAAACGCTTCGAAAGTAATATTATCCCAAATAAAAGCGTAAAAGCGTATGAAATATGCAAATGAGCAATCATTTTGACGTGTAATCATTTAGATAAAATATGGAATATAATGACACATCAATATGCTAGTATCACATTCATTAATATTAGCTTATTCATGTCATAAAGGAGAGAGATCTTCGTTGTTCATTGGTCACTCTCCTTACGTTTTGATAATGTCATAAGGGGGAGAGATATGTTAGTGTAGGTTAGTGGGATCACAGTATATGCAAAGTTAACTTCACACATATTTGGTACACTCGCATTGTCACACCTTAATACAAAATATGATTCATGTGCTTTATATTTACTTATCTCTAATAAGCATTAATGCAGGGGGAGTTTTCCATAGTAATTTTGAATCATCACACATGGGTGTAAATATTTAATTTCAGTAATTTCATACTTTTATCAAATTATTTGCCATCATTTAAAAGGGAGAGAAGTTGGTTATTGCATCACCCCTAAGTTAGTTTTGATGATAAGCAAATAATTAGTGTTGTTAATATTGTTTTATAAGATGATTGTGAGTGTAGGAAATCAAGTCAACAAAGGTCAACATCAACTGAAGCTCAAAAAGAAATGTTGACCAATGAGAAGTCAAATCAATTGAAGCATATGGTCAAGATAAAGTGTAGATGAAGCTCATCCAAAAGAAACAAGAGCTAGAGTTTCTAAGTCATGTAGATGGTGAACTTTAAGCTACATCAATATGGTATTTTTGGTGTATTTTGTGTATTTTTAGTCCATGTCTTTAGATTTGTTAAAGCCTTTGATATTGAAGCTCCACACACACTTATAATAATGTTTTAAAGTGATAAAAATTATTTTGAAATTATATTGAACATATTTAGCTAGAGTGTCACACTCCTCCATGATACATGTTCATGTATCAGGAGGGAAGTTGATTCCCAAATGAACAGGAGTCGAGTCCTCGAGTCTTGATAGACCGCGAATGGTTTCGGCCATTGGCTAAGAGTCGACACATGTATGCAAAGTAGTTAACTCCTGGACCATGAGTCGACTCCCCTGTTGTACAAGAGTCGACTCATATCTCTCAATGGTCGAAAATTGACTGCTTCTTTAATTGATGCAATTTTATCGATTTTAGTTGTTGGGAGATTACTTTCCACATTTGTTGTGCAAAAATCATCTTTATATACTAAGAGCATTTGCAAGAGTTCAACAATAAGATCAAAGAATTTTAAGAGATTTTCAACACAATTTTAAAGGTTTTTCAAAGCTCTCATCTTTCTCATTGCTCTCTCATCTTTTGGCCGAGTTCGTTTTAGTTCTTACTTAAAATTTTTCAAATGATTTCTGCCTATTTTGATATCTATCATTATAGCTTCATCTCTGTCTTTTGAGATTGGATCAAGAGGTGTTTGATTGTCAAGCGATTTTATTTTCTATTTTCTTATTCAGATCAAAACTTTTCTATATCCACTTATACACTGCAGCTTCAAATCATTCGGCTATAGGAGCACTGTAATTTTGCGAAAAGTGTAAGTAAAACCATAGGGGTGGTTCATAAGTTGTTTTAATTGTTTTAATCGTGAAAAACTCTCACTTGTTTAAGGTCCTTTTGGTAAAGAGATTTTGGTTCTTATGGAAGCCCTCTTGTTGGAAAAGAGGTACGATTGTGAGAAGCTCTCTAATTTGTGGCAATGTAGCTCTCACTTGAGAGTTGGGTAGGGGAAATCTAAGTCGTTGGCTTGGGACTGGACATAGCCTACGAGAGGATGAAACATAATATACTCTATCGTATTTGTGTTTTCTCATTGTCTCTCTTACTCACATCTCTCTATTACTTGCTTGATTGTTGAATTCCGATGTGCATATTTATTTTATTGCAAGTAATCTATATAGTCGATTAAATACCTAATGGAGTAACATCTGTAGGAGACTTATGTTTTGCTAGAAGAATTTTTATTTAACAATCAATTTTGAGTAACTCTATTCAATCTCCATTCTAGTATTGTTACCATCTATAGGATTCTAACATCATTTTTCCTAGCTTAAGAACTTCACCACATGGTGAAGGAAAACAAAAATGGGCATCAACTAATAATCACTTGCAGTTTGCTAAGTAGCATCCACGAACTCTGAAATGTGACATAATGTAGATTGATAGAAGCATGTGTTCCTAAGATTCTCTACACTCATAAAAGATAAAAAGCATATAAGATCTGTTTGTTAGTGAGAGGAGAAACTGTAATAATGAATTCAATGTGCTCAATCAGACTCAATGACACTTCTATCGGTAGTTCTGACACTCGTTCAATAGATGGCTCTAGATAGAGCTCTGGCTTAGCTCTGGCTTAGATTACAGCACTGGATCAAGCTCTGGCTCAGAATGTGACATTAGATCAAATTCTAGTTTTAACTCTGCCTTAGGCTCGGACTAGGGCTCTTGCCAAGTCTCCAATACTGGCTCAGGCTCCAAGTTGCGTTCGGACTTTAATTTAGGGTCAAGCGTCAATTCGGGCTCGGGCTCCAACTAGGGTTTAGGTTCATACGGTGTTTCAATCTCATGGTCAGGATCTGGCTTTAGCTCAGGTTTAAGCTCACACTTTGCCTCAGGATTTGGATTTTCATTTATCGTGGGCTCTGGCTTGAGTTTAATCTGTTGTTCCTTCCACTATTATTCCATCTTTTAAGCGATTTGTTGTTCTTTATAAGACTATATCTTTACATTTGGGATTGAAATTTATTGAGATGCCTGGAAATTCTTCAATGCTGGGAAAAAAATCGATATCGAAGAGTGAATCTAAAAGTGGACCATTCGAGACTGGAAATTTGCTGATTCAAACACCAATATAGCACTTCTCCACCTAGCTTGAGCCATGCATACATATATTTTGTTTCGTTAGATAACTCAAAACAGGAGAAGAAATTTTCTAGATAGTACTCCAAATTATCATATACACATTTATCCTTGAAGCTATAAAAGATTGGTAGTTGTCTTCAATTTTCAAGCTCAAAGTTTGTTTGGAGAGTATAGTCATTGTAATGATCATCATAGTAATTATTACAATATCCTTAATTTAGAACAAATTTTCTTGTTCTCAGCCAGCTTGAGTCAACGCATTGAGTCGGATCATTATCGTGGTCGGCTCGATCGAGTCAACATTGTAGCACGTCGACTCTGATCGCGTCGATGATGATTTCTCTGGCAAAACAATGGTGTTTGCCATCTCCTCATTATCGTGGGTTCGTCTCGGGTTTCTATAGGTTCTGGTGGAATCGGCTTGATGAGCATTGAAAACTATGAAGGTGATGATTCTGCGGGCTTGGCCGTCAGTAGCAGGGCTATATGGCATGAGGGAGGTCACTTGGAAGTAAAGAAGCTGTCTGTGGGATCAAGGAACCCAGACAAAGATCATCTATAAATTATGGGGTGATACAATAATTATTTTAAGGGTTATTCTGCCTTAATGGATAATGAGCTTGAGCAATGGAGACTGGTAGCAATCTTTTATGGTTTCTAGGATAAATTTGTATATGATGATTGAGAGTACTATCTAGAAAATTTCTTCTCTTGTTTTGATTTATCTAATGAAGCAAAATATATGTATGCATGGCTTAAGTTAAGTGGATAAGTGCTATCTTGGTGTTTGAATTTTCGAGTTCCTTATCATCAATGGTCAACATGCAGATCCGCTCTTTGATGTCAGTATTCTTCCTAGCATCAATACATTTCCCAAGCGTGACAACAATCCTCAAGTCTGAATATTGAGAAGGATCAAATCGAACTGATACGTGAGCTCTGCAACATTTGCAAACAATTGGAGAGAAAACACCAGAGTAAACTCAAGGCGGAACCCACGGAAGATAGCTTAGCAAGAGATTTGAGACAAAGTTGGAGCCTGAGCCCAAATTAGAGCCTGAATTAGAGTCTGAGCCCAAATTGGAGCCTAAGCCAGAATCAAAATTTGATCCATCATTGCAATCTAAGCCCGAGCCTTAACTAGAGCCATCTGTTGAATAAGCACCGGCTACCAATAAATGTACCACTAATACCAATTGAGCACATCGAGTTTGTTATTCCAGATCTTCTTCCCTAACTAACTAACATGTGCTGAATGCTTTTATTGTTGTGAAGGGAAACATAGGGAAATAGGTGTAGGGGGTTAAGAACCCCCCCACCCTCATATTTATAGCTTTCAATGATGGGTCGGATACCCAATGGGCCTCGTGGGCCTATTCATAACACTTCCCCTTATCCAACCAACATTGAATAAGAGGTGGATTCTTCAGGATCCGAGTTAGGATAACTGCCTTGTTAAATAAAGAACAGTTAATCCATAACTTCCCATGTTTTAGGGATGTGTCTAGGGGTGGATGTTTCAGGGTTCAGAGTCAACGAGATTGCCTCGTTAAAACCTTGACTACGGAAAACCATGTGGGAAAAAATCAGTAGCCAAGGGAAAAGAGTACAACTCTGCAGTTGACTCCCCCTCATCTGACCAAGCTTCAGGCTTGCAGATTTCCTATGAATCTATACATTAGTCTCCTATGTATCTATGTGTTCATAGTCCTCTCATCCTGACTCAGTTTACATTTCCTCACTCTCCTCATCCAATCCCATTTACAAGTTTCTCAAAGATACTAGTAGGCAGGGATTTGGTAAGCAAATCCACGAAGTTATTACATGATTGGATCTTCTGTACCTCAATCTGCTTTTGCTTCTGAAGGTCGTACATCCAGAAGAACTTGGGGGAGATATGCTTTGTCTTGTCGCCTTTGATGTAGCCATCCTGTAGCTGGGCAAACATGCTGTATTATCTTCATGGAGAGGAGTAGGTGCAAGTACGCCGGTCATTAGGCCGGTGGAGGTGAGAATGTGCTGGATCACTGAGCGTAGCCAGAAACTCTCCTTGCTTGGTTCATGGATCGATAGAAGTTTTGAGTGAGTGGATGAGACGGTTGTCATCGTCTGCTTTACAGATCTCCAGGATATGGCAGTGCCGTCATAGGTAAACATGTATCTGATCTAAGACTTCTCTATATGAGGATCAGACATGTATCCTGCATCAGCATAACCAACTAAACCAGTTGATGCCCCTTTCCTGTAGAATAGACCTAAGTCTATGGACCCTTGGAGGTAGCGCAGAAGATGCTTAACTCCGGTGCAGTGCCGCTGTGTAGGTGCAACACTATATCTGGCTAGTAATTTTACTGCAAATGCTATGTCAGGGCGAGTGCAGTTAGCCAGGTAAAGGAGTGCACCGATAGCACTTAGATAAGGCACTTCAGGGTCTAGTACTTCCTCCCCCTCTTCCAGCGGCTGAAAGGGGTCTTTGTGCACATCCAATGATCTGACGACCATTGGGGTGCTGAGGGGGTATCACTTATCCATCTGAAACTTTTTCAATAAGTTCGATGTGTAAGTTGACTGATGTAACAGGATCCCATCGTTAAGATGTTCGATTTGAAGACCTAAATAGAATTTTGACTTTCCGAGGTCTTTCATCTCGAAGGTTTCTGTCAAGCTTCTAGAAATCTCGACGATCTCTTCAGGAGATCCGATGAGGTTCAAGTCGTCTACATAGACGGCTATAATGACAAATCTTGTTGCCTTTGCTCTTATGAAGATGCAAGGACAAACTGGATCATTTGTAAATCCTTGTTTTGCAAGGAAGTCGCTTAGTCTGTTATATCACATCCTTCCGGATTGTTTTAGACCATACAATGATCTTTGCAGTTTCACTGAGTAGATGTCACATTGTCTCTCTTTTAGTGCTGCAGGCAAGGAATAACCGTTAGGCAATCTCATATATATGTCTCAGTCTAAGTTTCCATATAGGTATACAGTCACGACGTCCATAAGCTGCATATCTAAACCCTCTTTGGCTGTTAAGCCAATGAGGAATCGGAAGGTGATCGCGTCCATGACCGGGGAGTACGTGGCTTCAAAATCCACCCCTGTACGTTAAGTAAAACCCTGCGCTACAAGTCTTGCTTTGTAGCGAACGACTCATTCTTTTCATTTCGTTTTCTAACAAATACACATTTATAACCCACATGTTTTACACCTTTTGGTGTCTGGACTATAGGTCCGAAGACCTTGCTTTTGGTGAGTGAATCCAACTCCACTCCTATTGCTGCTTTTCACTTTGGCCAATCATCTCTGCTTTGACATTCTGTCAGAGAGCGTGGTTCAATATCATCGTCGCATTACGCGACGTTGATGGCAATATTACACGCAAATGTGTCATCTATGGTTGTGCTCTTTCTGTCCCAATGCTCCCCAGTTTGTACATAGTATATAGAAACTTCATTTTCTCCCGGTTTTTCCTCTGTTTGAGAGTTTGGAAGAGATGGGGTAGCATGGCTTACAGTAGCATCCTGTGGTGGTATTTGTTTACCATTGCCAAGGCTCCTACTCTTTCGAGGGACTTGGTCCTTGGATCTCGGTGGTCGCCCTCTCTTTTTGAGAGGTCCAACCATTTCTGCTGCAGGCGGATTGCATCCATTTTGCGGTATGTCAATCCTAGCTGGAGTGTTAGTAGCAGGGACGTGTGGTTTGACAATCTTCTGGTTGTTAATAAATTTGTCCGGTAAGAGATTGACAGTGTTTTGGATATGGAGAATCTTCAGGACCTCATCCTCACACTGGCTTGTGGGCGGATCAAAGTGACATAATGTCTTTGTATCCCAAGTGATACAGTCTGAAGCTTCGGGCTTCTTTGTCTGTGAGCCTAGTCTTGGAAATGATGTTTCATCAAATTCACAGTCTTCTAGACGCGCCTTGAAAATGTCTCCCGTAAGAGGTTCTAGGAATCTTATAATGGAGCGGGTGTCAAACCCAACATAAATGCCTAGACGACGTTGTGGACCCATCTTTGTCCTTTGTGATGGTGCTATGGGGACGTATACTGCACAACCAAATATTCTCAAGTGTGAGACAATTGGTTGGGCTCCAAGTGCTAGTTGCATTGGAGAAGATGACTGACCTCCAGAAGGTCTTAATTTTATTAAAGATGTAGCATGCAAAATTACATGACCCCATGCTTTCACTGGCAGCTGGGATTGAAGTAATAATGGACGAGCAATCTATTGCAGTCTCTTAATTAGAGATTCTGCTAACCAGTTTTGGGTGTGAACTTGCGCTACAGGATGTTCGACTTCAATTCCATGTGCTTGGCAAAAGTCTAAAAAGACTTGTGATGTAAACTCCATTGCATTGTCCAGACAAAGTTTCTTTATCTGGTAGTCGGGGAAGTGGGCCCGCAACCTGATTATCTGAGCTAAAAGCTTAGATAGTGCAAGGTTATGGGTGGACAGTAGACACACATGTGACCACTTAGTAGATGCGTCTATCAGGACCATAAAGTACCTGAACGGACCACTTGATGTGTGTATGGGCCCACAAATGTCTCTGTGGATTCTTTCCAGAAAACTTGGAGACTCCAGGTCCACTTTCAGTGGAGAGGGTCTCGTAATTAGTTTACCCTTGTAACAGGATGGACATGAGAATTTACCTTTTTGAAGAATCTTCAGGTTCTTCGAGTCTATACCCCTTGAGCTTTTTATGATGCGTTATATCATAACAGATCCAAGGTGTCCTAGTCTACTATGCCAGAGTTGGAATTCTGGTGTTTGGGGGCACTGCAGGTGCTCCGCCATTGATGTTTCTGTAGTTTGTATACTTGTTTGGTAGAGTCCCGAGGGGAGTCCCTTGAAACGTTCCACAATGGTTTTTGAACCATTTGTAAGAGACGTTACAAGCAAGTATTCCCTTCCATTTTCCTCGACCGTCTCTAAGTGATATCCGTTTAAACGGATATCTTTTAAGCTTAGGAGGTTTCGGATAGATTTAGGGGAGTATAACGCATTTCTAAGTGTGATTTGTGAGTTACCAGGGAGTAAAATGATTGCTTCCCCTGATCCTTCGATTATATTAGCTGGTCCTGAGATTGTTCTCAGTGGACCAGAGTAGCTACATATGCTCGTAAAGTAGTCTATGTTTTGAAGGATCGAGTGCGTCGATGCACTGTCCACTAGGCAAATTGAATCCATGTCTATATTAAGAAAGACATTTAAGCAGTAAATAATATGAAAATAAGACAATTACTTTCATTTAAAATGCTCAAAAATGTTTGACATGGAATAAAAAAACTAGATACGATGCATAAATGGAAGATACATTGCTAGCAATAACAATTGTTTATGGTCCATAACTAGAGAGTTTTGTCTCCCATGAAATCTTCAGGAGTCCATGAGGTCTCTGGCAACGCTGCGCTTTCTATCAGGTTTGTATCAGCGCGAGGCTTGAGATTTTCCTGGTAGAGGTCCTGTAGGTGTTTCTGGGTGCGGCAGATTCTGAATCAGTGGCCCGTCATTCCACATTTGGAGCACTTATCCTCCCAGTTTTTCTTGGGAGTACCACCTTTGGACGTCCACTTTTGCTTCTTTTCCACGAACTTCTGGTTCTGAGGAGGAGCTTGGGGAGTAGCCTTCTTCCGCTTCTTCTGTTCTTTCCATTTCTGGAATTTAGCCTTCTTGTCCATCTTCTTCTTCTGGGAAGACTGGAAGTGTGCCTCTGTAGGAGGTGGCAGTGGAGCGGAGCCAGAGGACGCAGGTTGTAAGTGGCAACCAACAAATCGCTGTTCTGTTCAGCTATTAGCATGCATGAAAGCAGATCAGAGTACTTCGTGAACTTCCTCTCACGGTATTGTTGCATAAGGATCATGTCCTTCTCGTGAAAAGACGTGAACGTCTTTTCCAGCAACATTTTCTCGGTCACAGTCTCACCACACAACTTCAGGCCTGAGGTGATACGGAACAATGCTGAGTTGTACTCCGCTACTTATTTGTAATCCTGTATGCGGAGGTGAGTCCACTCGTACTGTGCACGGGGAGTATGACATCCCTCTGATGCATGTACCTCTCCTCAAGTGCGTCCCACAGTTCGTAAGGATCCTCTACAGTAAGATACTCGTCCTTCAGGGTCGAGTCTAAATGTTTCCTGATATAGATAATGCTTTTCACCTTTAGTATATCGGAAACTTCTTCTGTATGAGGTGCTTCTTTAGAAGCATCCTTTTCAGCTGTGGCAGTACTTGTTGTTGCCTTCTCAGTGGTTGTCAGACTGAATCCATGAGATCGCAGATGAAACTTCAAGTCCAACTGCCAACTCAAGTAGTTCGACCCATCGGCCTTCAGGACCGAGAAATCGACAATCGCAAGTCTGGCCATTAAATGATCTAGCAATATAAAAAATAGCATGTATTATTAAACTGTAAAAAAATAGACATCCACGCATGTATTTTTTTACCATTTTCATAACATGAATTATTAAAGAAAATTAATATCCTGCAAGCTTTTTAACATTTTCATAACGTGAATTATTAAAGGAAAATTAACATCCACGCATGCTTTTTAACATTTTCATAACGTGAATTATTAAGAAAAATTAACATCCACGCATGTTTTTAACATTTTCATTTAACATTAAAATAGCATGAAATATTTAACATCCACGCATTTAATGTATAAGCAATGAAAATAAATTACGACTATGGGGATCAGCCAGCCGATATCAACAGAAAAAGAGAGTCCGAAAGTTACATCAAAAAGTGAATGAAAAGTAAATACAACTCGGGAACTTCAAAGATAAGCCCCTTTCTTCTTTGTGCATACGCCTTCGGCTCCTTTTTGGTGTCCTCCGGTCTTCTTTTTACATATATATCCTCACTTACAAATTTCTCTCAAAAAGAAAAAATTGCAGAAAAGTAAAGATGTCGGAAACCTGGCTGATCCCTAAAAACATAGACTAATAGCACATCCACGCAGATAATATATGAAAAATATACAACCACGCAGATAATCATATCACAGGCATGTAAAGATTAATAAATAATCTAAATAATGTGTGATGTGCTAAAAAATTATTTTTGAAAACTTTTTACCTTTGATCCATATTTTTAATGTTTTATTTTCCGCTTTAACCCTTATTTGAAAATATAAAAAATTTCTTTAATTATTTTGGACTTTTGGGGCCAAAAATAAAAAAGAAAAATTATTATGTAAATGAGCTAATTTTCAGGCTTTTTAGACCATGAAAACAACCCATTAGGGGCTAGGATTTCCGAAAACCCCTAGGGGGCCGCAGCGGCCGCCGCGGCGGCTGGCAGGAGCTGCAGGCCGCGGCCGCCACAGCCCGCGACTGCTGGCCGGGGCTTGAGACCGCGGCACATGGCCGTGGTGTCAGGCCGCTGCCGCCGTGGCCTGTTGGCCTCGGCGCGGCCGCGGCTGCAGTCCGCGGCCTAAAGCCGTGGCTGCTGGCCGCGGCTTCAGGCCGCGACATTTGTGCCGCCGGTGGCGCTGATAAAGTGCCGTCGTTCCATCCTATTTGGATGTATCGTATATGGATCAAGGAGGGAAAACAGATTTTTCAAATATTTAGATCTCTAAAAATGATTTTTTATTGTTTTTAGGCATGCAGATCTAAATAAAAATGTGATTTTTACCATGTTTTCAAACTTTTTGATCTTAAATCATGCAGATCTACAGGAAACGCAAGTTTAGATCTAAAAAGTTTTGAGATTTACCTCTAGATTCAACAAGAGAATCTAGTCGAAGGTTGGTGAAGGATGCACTTTTCGCTCCCCGTTGAGAAGATTACGATCTTCTTAAAACTGAGCGATTGATGGATCTCCTTCCTCGAGTGTCGCCGCCTTTTCCAACGAGCGTGATCGTGCTGATAACGTGTTGTGAAAGGAAAAATAGGGAAATATGTGTAGGGGTTAAGATCCTCCCTACCCTCATATTTATAGCTTTCAATGATGGGCCAGATACCCAATGGGCCTCGTGGGCCTATTCATAAAATTTATATCTTTTATGAGTGGGAAGAAATTATTGGAGGATATTTGTCTGCCCATATGCATCCTATTACACTTCTAGGTTCGTGGACGCATCTTCCCCAACTGTAGAGGACTACAGATTTCTACATAACTGTACTACTTTTACCTTCCTTCACCAGGTGGTGAATGTCTCAAGCCGGGAAGAATGATTGTGATACAATCAAGATTTTTATTTTTATATTTATTTTATTTTAGGGTTTTTTTTGCCTATTCATCCCTTAAATCTTGCATATTTTGATATTTGTCGCTTATAAATTCGTATCTGCTCTCATATCCCTCAAACATTAAACATTAACCTTAATAGTCCCTCAATCATGTATTCTGTTAAAAAGTTAACTGAATTTACATTAATTAACAATTAAATAATGACTACAGTTAATTAATTAAGAAATTAAATTTAATTAACCATTAATCTCCCCCATGCAAAAACACCGGGAGGAGGAGGCGCCTCCTCCCCCTCCTCAGGCGAGGAGGAGGGCGAGGAGGCGCCGCCTCCCCCCAGAAGACCCAGGGGAGGAGCGCCACTCCTCCCCTTAAAATACCCAGGGGCAGCGGCAGCGCTCCCCCTCCCAAAAGTGCCGGGGAGGCGGCGGCGCTGCCCCCTCGTCCTCGTGAGCCGCCCGGACTGCCCCCAAACGAAGCCCTAATAGAATATTCCCATTTCCGTTAGTTTTTAACAAAAAGTTAGAGAGAGAGACTATTAAGTTTAAAAGTTTAAGGTTTAAGGAACTTGAGAGAAAATACCCATATTTAAGGGACATATAACAAAATATGCTAGATTTAAGGGACGGATATGCAAAAAAAACCCATTAATTTACGTTTTTGTTATTTGGAGTCTTTATTTATTTTAAGAGTTTAGTCTTTTTTGAGTAAGTTTAGTACCAAATCAGGTGAAACAGGAAAAGTGTTAGAGTTGTTTATAAAAGGTCATGGACTTGTTTTATTTTAAATCAATGAAGAAATCAAAGAGGAATTTTCTCAAAACCCGTGAAAGTTTCTTCCTCCTGGTGAGAAGCCTTGGAAACCCTTGGTAGGAAGCCAAGAACCCTAATCTTTCAATTTCTTCCTCAAATCTATCACCAACTCCCTAAAATCCATCTCGTTCTATATTAAGCATCATCTGTAGGGATCATCTGTGTCGGCAACTCTCAATTGTAGAAGCCTTGTTAGCGGCATATCAGGAGGGGGTGCCCTCATCGGTGTTGAAGAAGGCTAGGGAGGTAGACGACATCAACATTAAGTGTGGTCGGGGTTGCTTTTGATGACAATGATGCAATGACAACGCTGATGGTATGGTTGTGAGATCTGAGTAGATGACGACGACGTGGCTGTGAGATCAAGGAGTAGTTGGCGATGTCGTTAGGATCTATGTTAGGGGTTTGATGGTCAGAGGAAGTAGGCAGCAACGACGGGTTTTCGATCCAAAGGGTTAAAGTTAATATACTTTTAAGGCTTGGGCTAATCTAAGGTTAATGTTATAATACTATGAAGAAATTTAAGAGGAAAGACAAGGGAGAGTTAGTTCTCCTCTCCATTGGTTCTATTATTTATAGTATTATATTCTTAGTTTTACATAAAATCCATCAACCCCTTTTAACATGAAACACCCCAATATATATTATATCTCAACACATAAAATCTATGAGCAAATGTGAGCTTGTAAGTTCTCATTAAGGTAGAATTTATCTTTGTGAAAGGAAATCTAGGGATTGATGTTCCGTCTTTTCCTTATCCTTTGGGCACAGGTATCTTGGTGCATCATTTGATGTTCCGACTTTAGTGGTGAGACTACTTCAGCAGCTTGCTAGCAAACAAACAATCATTGTCAATGTTTACTATACAACAAATTCTTCTTCATCTATTAGGATGTATGGCCCGGAAGCCACTGGTGCTGTTGAGTTGGATGCTAGTTGTTACGAACTAAAGATCGTGATAGCCCGAATTTCTATCCCCAATCACCAAACTCCCCACCTACGTCATTCCTCCGTCACGAAGGCCGGCGGGCCCAACGCTAGGGCGCCAATCCTGCGACATCAAAGACTGTGCACTTAACTCACCCACGGAAGAGCGCCAGGTTACCCTGGAGCCCGATACGGCCGAAGGAAGGGCTCACCCTATTATGGACGGTGGTAGAGCCGCACTTCTCCAGGATCCGGGTCGGTAACACAATACCTCAGACGCCACCAAGGCGACCTGGCGACCTGGTGACCCTGAGCCGCACTCCTTCCATCGATAGTGCGACCCGACGACCCCATCGGTAGCGACGTATCTTGGACGTGCATCGACGACTCTCTGGCGCATAGGACATGACAAACAACCTAGTACAAAGGACGCTACTGAAAGTAATGCCGCCCGACCGTCTGGCAAAACACCCCTTGGCTGTTGTGCCCCTTGACACTTAATGCTTTCGGCCCTGACACCCTGACGAAAGCGCCCCTGGCCGTTGCGCCGTCTGAAAAAAGCGTGGCTGACACTCCTGTTCCTGATATCTTCGTCCGAAGCTTTCACTGATAGCAGGGCCAGCTCAGCATGCCAAGTCAGCATGCCAGATCAGCCCCACCTAACCGCCTCCGACAGGTATAAATACCCCCTCAATTCTTACGGTAAAAGGGGTTAGCAAATTCACTCTCAATCCTTTTACTCACACACGAGAGCAAAGGTCATCCATATCTTTGTTCTCCCACTCATAGCTCGTCACGTATGTCGACTCACCCACAGTCCGACTTACGTGCCTAGCCCCTGCTTTAAGTCCTATTACTGACTTAGGCATCGGAGAGGTTAAGGGTTGGACCCCAACCCAGCCTTTCTAACGAGTTGTTCCTTGCATAGGATAGCTCGTCCCCCCGATCGTGCTCGCCCCCATATCCAGTAGCTCGGCCCCCCTCGCCCGAATCCTACCGGATCCGACACCATGGTCAGCCTTAACAACCAGTTCAGCCTCTACACCTCACTTATCACCAGTCAAATAGCCTACCCAAACCCCATCATTAGCTTAACCATCGTGTCCTGGGTTCCCCATAATACAAATTCATTGTACGCGAGTTCTACCCTGCAACAATTGGTGCCGTCTGTGGGAACGAAGGGTCACACCCATGTCAAGTCCCATACCAGTCAACCGAAACCCCGACCATGGAAAGGACCCCATGGATCAAGAATCCCACTCCCATCCCGTGACTCCTGCGACTAATCCACCCCCAGGGGTGGAGGTCGAAATGGTCCAGGCCTCGGCCCGTGCAATGCAGTAGAGCATCGAGGCTTTCGCCAAGATGATGGCGGGCTTCACAACTGCTAGAACCGAAGCGGCTCCGGGCCCCTCGGAGCCCCCGAACGTGAGGCGGAATCTTCACCCTCAATTCGTTGAAGAGATGGGGGACAAAGGGCTCGCTGAGGAGATTGCGGCCCAGCAGAGGCTCTTGGAGGAAGAAATGGAGATCGTCCGGCTGTGAAGGAGCCAAGAGGAAGCGATGGCCGCTTAGAGACATCTGGACGAGGTGGACGATGTAATGCCCTGCTAAGCTACTGCACAAGTACTAGAGGGGGGTGAATAGTACTTTAAAATAATTAAGAGGATAATTCCTAATTATCTTGCAAACTCTACCAATTAATGCGGAAATGCGGAAATGTAAATAATGACAACAAAGAAACAATCGCAAACACATGATGTTAATGGGTTCGGATCCACCTATGTCTCCCTGACTTGTTCCTGGTGATCCTACATCCCAACCACCCGGATCCCCTCCGGATACTTGAGTTAGAAACCCCAACTCAAGATTTGCACTATGAAATATTTGTGAAAAACCTTCACAAAGTCAAATCATACACAAATCAAAATGTGACTCCCACAACCCGGGATCACAAACAAACTCTCACAACCCGAGAGTAAAACACTTACAATATCGAAAGTAAATGAAATAGAAATGCTTACCACAAAATACCTATGCCTTGAGTAAACTTACAAATTAGGGCAAAGATGATTTTGGGGAAGATGAAGAAGCACCAAACCCTAGCTCCAAGATGTAGATCAGCTATGGAGAGCTATGAGGTTGTTGGTGACCTAGAATCAAGCACTTGGCTGGGAAGGCTCACAATCAATGAATCTCTCTTTTGAAATAAGAGTGATGGAGAGATTCTTGAAAGGAAATGAATGAGCTTTAATGAGATTGAATGATTTCTCTTTGATCTCTAAACTTCTCTTAATATTAGCCTTGAGTGCAATGAATGCAGCACACCAAGTATATATAGGTTAGAGGAAAGAGAGAGAGAAAAATGTTTCAATTAAAGCTCCAACGGCTCTATTCTGAACCAAACTAGTCGGTCAAAGAACAACCACTGATCGACTAGTTCATCAACTAGTCGGTCGGTCAAACAGCATGAACCGACTAATGGATGAACAGTGAATAGATGAAAGTTCAGACTTAAGAAACTAGTCGGTCCAAGAAGACTTGCCAACCGACTAGTTTCACAACTAGTCGGTCGGTGAGTGAACTTAGACCGACTAAGAGATAAAACTAAAAGTCTGAGCACAAATTGATTTAGTCGGTCTAAGAACAAAAGTTGACCGACTAGTTCATCAACTAGTCGGTCGCCAAATGTACATAGACCGACTAACGATAAACAGTAACTTGGCATGTACAGGGAAATCTCAATTAGTCGGTCTAAGAAGGATCACTGACCGACTAGTTCACCAACTAGTCGTCGGTGAGTCAACGTAGACCGACTAACTGTAAACAGTAAAGAGCTAAGAATTGAGAAGGCAAACTAGTCGGTCCAAGAAGCATTGCCGACCGACTAGATCACCATCTAGTCGGTTGGTTCTTCTTCTTGAACCAACTAACATGCACAAAAAGTCCCGAATCGAAGCATGAAGCTTCGGGAAAGTTCGTTTGGACTTCTACTAAGATCCTATGTCTAAGATAGGAGCGTTATGAAGATTAAAACGTAAGGCCTACTCAAGGCTTAACATTCTACGGAATGAAGCTAAAAGACTATAAATAAAACATGACGAACCGTCTTTGAAAGCTTCGATCCGAATCTTCATGACTTCTAAAATGGTCCAAAAGCTTCAACGAAGCTTTAGGCATACAATCACGCGCTTTGAGAAGTCTCGAGACGTCGCTTTGGATGTTCACATGAATTTGGTGACGATCTCCATAACTGCGCTCACAAAGTGTTAGTTCGTGATATATTTATGTTTGTTCATCATCCAAAACCAAATCCGGGGAGTCCAATATCCAACATTCTCCCCCTTTTTGGTGATGACAAACCAACATAAATAATATTCAAAAATAATGATTCAAATGTGATTTAATTACTCCCCCTGCATTGATGACACGTTAATTCCAAAATGAATAATAATAATACGCATCAAGCAGACGAGTAAAGTATATAAATTGAGAATCGATTATTGAAATATCAGATTTGAAAATCCATTTATATATCTTAACTCCCCCTGAATCTAACATATCAAATTAGATTCTTGGAATAATGCTTTAAATTATCATTTAGCACATGTCATTATTATATCTCTCCCCCTTTGGCATTAGCAAAAAGAGTGGGAGGAGATCAACGACAACAACAATGGCTTCAAATAAAAGCACGGGAGTCGTAGAATACGACCACGGTCCAAATGACACTAAAGGAAAATACGAATTAAATCAAAGCGTGTCAATAAGACCAAAGTCGAAAGTCGATAAATAAAATCATCAAAACTCAAATTAATTTTACGAATTGAGTTATGGAATATACTCTCCAATATCAACATTCTTGGCTAATTTAGTGCATGGAAAACAATTCTATGTTTTCATAGAAATAATTTCTATTTAACCAAGTTATTATCGCCGAGCGACGAAATCGAACATCAGAGACATAAAAAGAATATATAATGTGCACAAGAGAATGAAATGTCATCATCGATGTATATATAAAAAATATGAACCATGAGTACATCAAAAACATACATCACCGACATACAAAAAGGCGATCCAACGATCGGGGCACAAAATACATCATATATCACAAAAGACATCGGAGTATCACAAAACATACATATCCATCAAAATACATCAAAGTATCCAAAATACAGGACCACCCTCTATCCTAACCCACACTCTCACTAAAAGATCTATCATCCAAAGTGCATCGGGAGAGTCCTCCAAAGAAGCTCAGGAGGCTGCGGGAGGATCTACAGCAGCAGCAGGCTCTGCAGCAGGAGTAGTGGTCACCGGATCAGCTGAAGTGTCCACGGGAGCGACGGTAGTGGCCTCGGGAGCACCAGTCGTAGTATCCACCACAGGAACGGTGGCAACAGGTGTGCTCTTGGGGTCAACGGCAGACGAAGCAGCAGCACCAGAAGTGCCCTCAGGGGCACAAGTAGCAACACGAACAAGCCCCTTGATGTCCTCCTCATCCAACTCATCCTCGTTAGAGACTGACTGAGGGATCTCAATACCCAAACAAGAGGCGATACGAGCAAGTATCTCCTCAGTACGAGCATAACGAGACTCCATACGTCTCATTGGACGTGCGAGATCGTCAAGAGTAGTAGAGGGAGCAGGAGCAGCTGAGGCTGAAGCAGACGCTGAAGCAGATGGGGTCGTCCTATGAACGTGACGAAGTGCCACAAGAGACTTCTTGACGGCCGTCGCATTCAGAGGGGGATCGAGGGAACACTCATTATCCCGGGGCAGAGTGACACGAAAGTGGCAAAAAACAAGTGTCAGAAGGCATGGATATGGGATATGAGCAGACTTTGTGGACTTCCGGATACACTCGAAAGAATCCATCTTGTCGAGTATGATCCGAGCCCAGTTAATCTCGCTCCCCATGAAGATGGCATATATGAGTTTCAGGAATGGCTGGGATGGCAAGGAAGATGAGCCGTACTTAGGAAGTAAGCACGACTTTAGAATCAGATTAAGGACCCAGCCATTTGGCTTGAAAGACTTCGAGGGCACGCCAATCATGGCAGGAGGAATTTCATGAAAGATCTCAGAAAGGATGACCTGGTCAAGGGAAGATATGTCATCGACGGAGATATCGGAAGGGAGGAGGCCAGACGACAAGCAACCGATCAACTCTCCTAAGATTTCTGTCGTGAGGACAATCGGTGTCCCCAAGACAGTCGTCTCAATAGAGTGGGTCTCGTCGTACTAACCCCGGGCACGGTTGGCGTAAAAGAGTTTGACCAGACGAGGATATGGATGATGATTCACCTTAGGGTCATATCAAAGATAATCAATAAGACCGGAAGACGACAGAAGATCAGCTAGGCCTGGGAAGTTTGAAAACTGTACGAAATGCTCCAACAGCAGCGGGCAGTGTTCAATACGGTTGTAAGCCGCGAGACACATAGGGTCATCGCGACACAACGAGATATCGACACCGCCAACCGGCATCTGACCCTTTCCCTTAGGCTGACGTGTGGAAGTACGGGGTCTAGAGCTAGACGTAGGTTCCCTAAGAGGGGGTGTAGGATCCCTATGGGTCTCGGTCTCAGGTATGTACTCGGTGTTGGAATCCGAAGCACCGGGTGGAGTGGGAGCATGGAAAGACACTGGCTTGGGCTTGGGCTGAGATTGGGCTCGGGGTTTGGCGGTCTCCGTCCTCTTCTTCTTAAGAGGAGGCGAAGACGAAGAGGGATGGGTAGACTTCGAACGGCATTTGGGTTGCGAGGGTTCCCTAGGAGGTGACTCTACGGTCATAGGGGACGGGCTCGAGGGTCGGATCGGGATCCTTGTCTTCGCCATAAGCGTGACGAGACAAAGCACGAATCAACACAAGAAATCCAATTCTAGAACCCTAGACAAACCCTAGGAGAACTGAAATCGCAAGAAACCCTAACCCTATGAGCTAAACCCTAACCCTAAACAGCTAGAAGAGGGAGGAGAATCACCTAGGGAGGAAGATCGACAGACGACGACGGTGGGGATGGCCGAAAAGTGGCCGGAAATCGATCGGAGAGGGAGGAAGTCGAAGGGTCATGGGGGGGTTTTGAGCTGAAGAGGGGATTACGATCGACTAGAATGAAAGATAGTCGGTCGGGATGGAGTATAAGTCGATTGGAAGTCAAAAAGACCAAGCAGTCCCCGTCGCAATTAGTTGGTCACAGTTCAAGCACTGACCGACTAGATGACGATCTTGTCGGTCGGTCAATGAGCTTGAACCGACTAGTTGCAAACAGTAACTGAAGCCAAATTCTAGGGCTTGAGTTAGTCGGTCTGAGTTCATTTACTGACCGACTAGATGATGATCTAGTCAGTCGGTCAATGAACATGAACCGACTAACAGAGTTCAAAAATCTTAGAATTAGAAATTTTGAGTTCTCTCCTAATCGCACTTGGACGAAAAATCGAAATACTCTCACTAATCAATATACTACCCCATTAAACATCGAAAATCTTAAATTTGACGTTCATGAATAAATCGATCATAAATTCCAAAAATTCAACAAAAATCCCAAAAATTCCAATGAATCTAGCATGTGTAAATATAATGAAATGAATAGCATGCAAGATTATTGAACATATGAATCCTAAATCTCGGATTCACCCATAATCCCCAATTCTCGACGTAACCGCACAAAGGAGTCTTCCTTTAGGGGTTTTGTGAAAATATCGGCGATTTGCTTCTGGGTTTCAACGTACACTAATATGATGTCCTTTTTAGCAACATGATCATCTAAAAAATGGTGTCGGACATCTATGTGTTTAGAACGGGAATGGTGTACCGGATTCTTGGAGAGACATATTACACTTTGGTTGTCCACCATGATAGGGCAAGTATCACAGTTTATACCAAAGTCTTTAAGTGTGTGTCTCATCCAAAGAACTTTTGAGCACACGCGGCACCGGCGGCAATATATTCCGCCTCGGTGGTTGAAAGTGATACGGAATTCTGCTTCTTGGAAAACCAAGAGACAAGAGAATTTCCTATAAAATGGCAAGTGCCACTAGTACTTTTCCCGTCGGATTTGCATCCCACATAATCTGCGTCACTATATGAGATTAACTCATACGTGCTAGATTTTGGATAAAGTAATCCAAAATCAAGTGTGTAACTTAGATAACGGAAAATACGTTTTACCGCTACTAAGTGAGATTCCTTAGGTTGAGACTGATAACGAGCACATACACATACGACAAACATAATATCGAGTCTACTTGCGGTAAGATATAGTAAACTACCTATCATACCTCGATATAGACGAATGTCTACATCTTTTCCGCCCGCATCTTTATCAAGATGTGTAGTCGTGCTCATTGGAGTCTTCTTCCCGGAGGCATTCTCCATTCCAAATTGCTTTAGCAACTCCACCGTGTACTTCGTTTGGTGGATGAAGATTGCATCGTTCATTTGGCGAATTTGGAGACCTAAGAAATATTTGAGCTCACCCATGTGGCTCATCTCAAATTGATCCTTCATCACATTAGAAAACTCTTCGCAAAGAGCAAAGTTAGTAGCACCGAAAATGATATCATCAACAGAAATTTGAACTAAAATTATATCATTATTCGAATACTTAACAAATAATGTGGAATCAACTTCTCCCATTTTAAAACCCAAATCCAAAAGAAAATTCTTTAAACGGTCATACCAAGCTCGAGGAGCTTGTCTCAAACCGTAAAGTGCTTTCTTAAGTTTGAAAACATCATTTAGAAAATTTTCATTTATAAAACCCGGAGGTTGAGAAACATATACTTCCTCAACAACGTCTCCGTTTAAAAACGCACTTTTAACATCCATTAGAAAAAGTTTAAAATCTTTATGGCATGCAAAAGATAACAATAATATAATTGATTCTAATCTAGCTACCAGAACAAAGGATTCTTCGAAATCGATACCTTCCTCTTGTCGATAGCCTTAAGCTACTAACCGAGCTTTGTTCCAGACGACGATTTGGTTTTCGTCGGTCTTGTTCTTGAAGATCCACTTTGTCCCTATGACGGTGTGGTTCTTCGATGGCAATGGAACAAGCTCCCAAACCTCATTCCTCTCGAATTGAATGAGTTACTCCTCCATGGCAAGGATCCAAGCACCATCTTTGCATGCTTCATTAACATTCTTTGGCTCTATCGAGGAGGCAAAGGCACAATGAGCGAAGTAGTTGACTTGAGATCTCGTCTTGACACTATCATGGATATTGCCAATGACTTGCTCATAAGGATGGTCACGAACGGTATGAAGCCGTTTGGGAATTCCCTGATCACTAGGAACATTCTCAAAAACTTCATTAGTCGGGTTAGTATCAATAGAATCAATAGAATTAGAATTAGAATTACCAATTGAATCACATAAAACATCCATGGAGTCATCATCATTAGTAATTCTAGTTGGAACAAATCCTTCATTAAATGAAGCATGAAGCGATTCCTCGATCGTTGAGGTTCGTTTGTTGTATATCCGGTAGGCTTTGCTACGTGAGGAATATCCAACAAAAATCCCTCATCGGATCTTGGATCGAATTTGTCCAAACTACCATACGTGTTTTTAATAAAACATTTTGAACCGAAAACACGAAAATGTTTAACTTGAGGTAATCTACCAAACAACAATTCATAACAAGTTTGTTTAGTGCCGGGCCTCAAAAGTATTCTATTAAACACACAGCAAGTGGTGTGTACCGCTTCCGCCCAAAATTGATGGCCAAGTTGGCTATCATCAAGCATAGTGCGAGCACACTCCACTAGCGTCCTATTCTTTCTCTCAACAACACCATTTTGAGGAGGTGCGCGAGGGAATGAAAAGGTGTGTGTAATACCAACTTCATCACAAAAGTTCTCAAAAGACTCATTCTCAAATTCTCCTCCATGATCACTACGAATAGTGACAATGGTGGTTCCAATGAGATTTTGTACTTTCTTGACAAATATTGTGAAGTTTTCAAAAGTATCATTTTTATTACTCAATGAAAATACCCAAGTAAACCTAGAAAAGTCATCAACGATGACAAGTCCATATCGTGCATTTCCTAATGAAGCAACTCTAGTTGGCCCAAATAAATCTAGATGTAATAGCTCTAGAGGCCTCTTAGAAGAAATGCTTTTCTTAGGTTTAAAAGACGATTTTGGAAGCTTGCCTCGTTGACACGAGTCACAAAAGCTTTTCTTTTGAAAGACAAGCTTAGGGAAGCATCTAATAGAATTTAACTTGGAAAGTTTAAATAGTGTTCCAAAGTTCACATGACCAAAACGTCGATGCCATAAGTGTTGTTCACTTGTGTTGGCAATGAGACATTGTTCATGTGATCTTGGAAGATCTAGGATGTATATATCCTTATGGCGTGTGCCGGAAAACAATAATTCATTATTATCTTTTCTTAAAATATGGCACATTCCTTTCGCAAAGCTAACTTTGTAACCTTTGTCACAAAGTTTGCTTATTGAAATGAGATTGTGGTTTAATCCTTTAACAAGGTAAACATCATTTATAAGAGGTTTAGAAGGATTAACCACTTTTCCAACACCTATGATGGTTCCGCTCTCGTTACCTCCAAAGACTACCCGGTTTCCATTTGCAATGGGAACCACTCTGGAGAGCAATTGAGCGGCACCCGTCATGTGTTTTGAACACCCGCTATCGAGTATCCAATTCCTCTTGGAGCTAAATTTAAATTTGTTGCTCCGTTTCTTTTTCTTGAGTACCTAAAGATAGAAAATATCGTATCATGGTACCCAAGGTCATTGGGTCCAAAAGATTAGACCTTTGGAAGCCAAGTCCAATTGGACTTAGACTTCCCCACATAATTATCATTATCCACTACATTCATAAAATAATCATTCATGTAAACTTGTTTTTCATCCATGCTTGTGTCCATTGGGCTCCAAATAGTGAAGATTTTGGGAGCCCTAATCCTATTGGGAGCATGCATGCGTTGTTGATTTCTACGTGATGCATGTCGTGGATAGGCATAAGGAACATGATGAAATGGTGCATGTGGATAATTATTCATACGATGATGTGGGTGAACATATGCATGTGGGGAAACATGTGCGTGAGGGTGTCTCACATGGTGTGCACGTGCCCGTGGATGTGGTGCATAGAAATCTTTAAATGTGTGAGCCGGTGGAGTAGGACGTGTGTTCCTACGTGGCATGGTATTTGTGTACATGTAGGCATGACCCTGCTTTGGAGGTCCACCTAAAGTGGGTTTCTTTCCAAAAGAGGGTGTGTACAAGGTGGAAGCACCATTGGTAGATGAACTACCAATAGAGTGTTTGCTACCACTCGTTGAGGCATCAGAAGTTGGCCTAACAAAGGTAGTGGCCGCTTTGGATGAATTTCCCATCGTATACCCCAAGCCAATGTGGTGATTGGCCGAAAGTAAGTCATTTAGGATGTTATCCAAATGGTCCTTATCCTTATTGAATTTATTAATTCGGCCTAATGTGCACTCATATTTCTCGGTGAGAGAACGCATAGAAGCATCCAAAGTGGATACTTGCGATGTGAGCACATAAACACGAGATTTGAGATTTTCATTCTCAATACTCAAAGTCGAGTTTTGAGAAGTCAAATCCGCTATCTTGTGTTCCTCCGGATCCTCAATGCTAACATGTTCAAGTTGAGACTTGAGATTAACAATCTCATTCTTCAACTCTTCAACAACGGTGTTGTTGTTGGTGATGATAGTTTTAGGCGAGGTTTGGATGCTAGCTAAATCATCTTTTACTTTAGTATACCTATTTACTAATTTAGTGTATTTAGACCATAATTGCTCATTAGCATTTCTAAGGTCATCTATGGTTACCTCATCACCTTCGTTGTCGCTATCATTGGAAGAGGAATCTTTATCTTGCTCCTCTCTAGCCATGAAGCACATGTTGAAGGATCCTGCCAAAACAGAGTTAGGATCGATAATATGAAGTTTAGACATACGCTTGCGTACGCGGCACGGTAGTCTACGAACTTCGCCTTCGGATTCGCCACGACGGATCGAGTCTACTCACGAACGGAGTAAGGCTACTAATCCACAATCTAAATCTCTATTTTAGATTAAGAACTTGGATGGAGGGAGAGGAAATATTTCTGCAGAGCTTCGCTATGAAGAAGATGCATGCATGAATTTCATGCAAAATGTGTAAGGAAAATGGCTACCCTTGGGTCTTATTTATAGCCCCCCAAGGTAGTTATTTTAGGGTAAGTTGTTCCTTTGGAACAACTTAATTAAGGTGTACCATGATACATGGCACATTATAAGCTTAAGTTGTACCATATGCATGGTACAACATAAGCTTAAGATATTCCCCCTTTATTAGCCATATGTCGCATGCACTTATGCATATATAATGCGACTTTCCCGCTCATACAGAGATCCTCTCCGCAAGGGAACAGATTCCCTTTGCACACGACTTCGTGTACGCGACGTTCGAGGTCCGTATTCCCTCGTACATCCCCCACAAGGGTGTACAAACGTCTTCCATATCCAACATCTCCCACTCACACTTGAGGGGATTGTAAGAGAACGTCTTTCCCTTAGTTCTTTCATCTATCATACCGAGAAATAGACCGTGCGACCGTCATGCGCGTAGAGTCTGTTGTTGTGCACTTGTTAGAGATACACAACGACCTCGAAGGTGCAAAGTTGAGTAGTTCAACGCATGCTTTACCCTAGATTATTTCTTCACATTTCTTGTACTTTATATTCAACAATTGAATCCCATCTGGATTACAATTGGCTGGCCAGCTTTGAATCATTAAAGTCCAAATGCGAATATGAAATCAATCTTCCTCTTCTTGCGAACCTTATGATCTTGACTTGATTCGCTTTTCTAACGTGCCCCGCCGAGCCGAATTACCATAGCCCATTAGTAACACGCTAAGATAGCGATCATCTCGTCAAATCTAAAGGAACCAATTGGAGTCCTTGAGGGTAAGAGTTAAGACCCGTATGGCCTTTGAGTCTCACATAATAGCAAACACTATTGCTACTAACTCAGTGGTCGAAATGCATACGTGGTATGAACACGTATTACAACATCACTCCTTTCCCAGGGAGAGTATGTCTTAATGATGTTGTACGGATGAAAGATCAGACACCACAGTGCCTATCTTTTGAGTCCCCTTACTACTCAGGAAATATTCCCGGACTCTTATCCTGCATAAGACAGATAGGATTAAAAAATCCAATGAGATCTTTATATCCTTGTGATACAGATCTCAGATCTTTTGTAAGCATCCATATGATGCAGATCTTTCATTCGACTATCTTGTTAAAGTCATGACTCTAAATCATTCGTCTAATGATTTTGACTTTAAACTAGTCTCATCTCTATCTTATCCATCTGATAAGATAAGGCGGTTGCTCATGTGAGAGAGCCAACCTTAATCTGTCCGACATACACACAATTCAGCTGAGATTTCAAAAATGTACACAAACATTTCTTAAGAAATTCATATGCAATGTTGGAAAAAGAACTTATTCTTTTATTAATTTTGATCATTTCTTAGACATGGGAATATATATTTGGTACAAATCAGCCCATACGCAATCCTTGAGATGATAAGTGTTTATAAAACACATTTCTGGGGATCGCTTTCGTAAGCTGATCCTCTATCATCTCATGCGTAGATATGTACCTTATGTCTACCTTCTTGGTTTTATCATAGTCTTTTGCAAATCTGCAGTTCCTTTAAGATACTGCATTATCCTCTTAACCGCTTTCCAGTGTTCTTGCCCTGGGTTGGATTGGTAACAGTTTACCATTTCCAACGGCAAAACAGATGTCCAGTCTCGTACACACCATAGTGTACATAAGACTATCAACTGCACTGGAATATGGAACTTTTTCCATAATTTCCTTTTCTTTGGACATGATTCCAGATATAAATTATCGCATATTCTTATATGAATATCAATGGACTTGCAGTCTTGCATATTAAATCATTCTAGAACCTTCTTTATATAAGTCTCCTGTGAAAGAGAAAGAAGTTTCTTCGAACGACTCCTTGAAATCTTAACTCCAAGGATATATGCGGCTTTTCCTATGCCTTTCATCTAAAATACTGATGAAAGCCAAGCCTTGATACTCATCACAAAGCCCTTGTCATTTCCGGCTATTAAAATGTCATCTACATATAGAGACATAATAACATGCTTGCTTTTAATCCTCTTGATATATACGTAGTTATCTTTATCAAGTATGGAAAATCCATTTGATAAGACAACCTTTTGAAATCGTATATACCATTGCCTCGAGGATTGTTTAAGACCATATATGGATTTACGAAGTTTACAAACCTTATGTTCGTTTCCTTCTTTTACAAACCCTGTTGGTTGTTCCATATAGATCTCCTCGTCCAATTCTCCATTGAGAAAGGCAGTCTTTACATCCATCTGATGTAATTTGAGGTATAAGCAAGCTACCATTGCCAGAATCATGCGAATCAAGGTAAAACGCACAACAGGTGAGAAGTTTTCTTCGTAGTCTATCCCTTCCTGTTGTGTAAAACCTTTCGCGACAATGCGAGCTTTATATCTATCTATAGAGCCATCAGCCTTATGCTTGATCTCGAGAACCCATTTGTTCCCAATTGCTCTATGTCCTCTGGGTGAGTTAACTAAGTCCCAGACTTGGTTAATCTTTCATGGATTTCAATTCCTCCTTCATCGCTTCCATCCATTTGTCTTTTGCAGGGCATGATTCGGCATATTTCAGATTCTTCAAGTCCTTGTTGACTCGAATTTAGATCAATTCTAATATCACTCCCACTTGAAATGTTGTTAGAATTGCTCCCACTTGGATCATTATTCCCGTGTGGAATAGGATAATCGTTATTCGTATAATCCATTGGTGAAGGTTAAAAAGAATTTTCGTTTTCACCAAGAATTTCTCCCACTCGAATGAGGTAATCCTTTTTGATCATAAATCTCAAAATAGAGATAAGTCCTGACTTATCCCGCCCTGTCTTGGAAACTCGTTTTCCAAGAAAGTGACATCCCTCGACTCAAACTCAATTAGCACACCATTGTCTTCCTGACTAACAAAAACATAACCTTTGGAGTTTTATGCGTATCGTTTAAAGATACATTTCCTTCCCCTTGGCCCAAGTTTGCCATACTTATGGGAGGAAATATGTGCGTTGAATGCACAAACTCAAGGTTAAAAATGTTTAAGTCATGAGACCTTTGGTTCCACAACTCATAAGGAGTGGAGCTAACTGATTTTGAGGGTACGCGGTAAAAAATGAAAATGGTTGTCAATAATGCATCACCCCAAAAAGTGATTGGCAAGTTAGCTTGCGCCATCATTGAATGGACCATTTTTCATTAAAGTCATATACCTGCAACACCAATTTGTTGAGGAGTATAAGGCATAGTTACCTGATGTACTATGCCTTTTTCATCACAAAGTTCCTTTAAACTTGTTGACTGATATTCACCGCCCCTATCGGTTCGCACGACCTTAATCTTGCGATCTAATTGATTATCCACTAAACTCATATAGTTTTTAAAGCAGTTTTAGTGCTTTCAATTTTGTGGGATATCAAATAGATATGACCGAATCGGGTGAAATCATCAATAAAAGTGATGAAATAGGACTTCCCGCGTCTTGTCTTGACATTCATCGGACCACATATGTCCGAATGGATAAGCTGTATTGGAACATCGGCCCTTGTGCCGGTTCCAAACGGCTTGCGACAAGATTTCCTCACAAGGCAATGTTCGCAGGTCGACATTTCAACCTTTGAAACATTGGATAGAAGGCCACGTTTGGCAAGTCTATCTATACGCATTGGTCCAATATGACCAAGCCTTGTGTGCCAACAAATTATATTAGACTCATTAGTCAAAATATTTGTCACAAGGAAATTTTCATTACATGAGGAAACACATTGTACTTATTACAATAAATCCTTTGAAATACAAACCCAGTACCAATAAAGGAATTATTACAAAAATAGGTCCATATTACAAACATGAAGGAACCAACTATTAACCAAGACCCATTAAATTGACCACAGTATTAATATTCCTTTGAATATATGGAATGAAGAGAACATCATAAAGTAGGAGAATGTGGCCGTTGTCCAAGTCTAGCTTGCAATTCCCAACGCCTTTCTCTACAACACGTGTGTTGTTTCCTACATTGATCCACTTCATTCCTTGAGTATCCGGTGATACTCCACGAAGGACCGTCTGTCCTTTGCTATGTGGTCGGTGGCACCTGAATCAATTATCCCAAAATGGATTAGATTCCACAAGAAATAGTGAACTAGAAACACATATGTAACTAGTATTACAAGTTACCTCGTCACTTCCACTCGTACACGAACGAGCATAGTGACCGAGCTTGTTACACTTGAAGCACTTGATCCTTTTCAAGTCTTTCTTCTTGTGCCATTTCTTGTGCCCACCCTTATGTTTGGGTTCCTTGGTGGACTCAGGTTGCTTATTACGTTCATTAGAAGACTTCGAACGATCTTTACGTTTCTTTCCCCCGTGTGAGGAACTAGCAACCATGTGCACTTCTGCACTTGGCTTGGCAGCCGCAAGCCGCTCTTCCTCTAATTCGAGGTGCTTGGAAACATCGTTGAAGGTCTTGATGCTCTCATTATGAGTGAGATGCATCTTCATCTGATCCCACCCATTTGGTAGGGAACGTATGACTGCTTGGATTTGTTGCTCATCTGTGAGCACATGACCTGCGTCCTTTAACTCCGAGATAAGGTTCGCCATATGTCGCAGATGTTTCCCTATAGAATGATCTGGACGTTTCTTATATGTATCGAACCTTATAGTTAAGGCACGAAGTTTGGACACCGATGTGCCACCGAACTTCTCCTCTAGCTTGGACCATATGTCCATGGCTAGGTCATGTTCCCGGAAGATGCGCATTATGTCATCAGCCATACTGCTTAATAACGTAATGCGCGCTATCTTATTCTTCCGAGACCAAGCATCAAAAGCTTCCTTGTCTCTTCGGTGTTGGGCCGTAGTGCCCAACTCGGGTTCAATCATTACGTTCTTTAGAGTTTTGAGCACTTCTTGCTCCTCTAAAACGTATTGTATCTTAATGGACCAAAGTTTGTAATTATCGCCGTTGAGTTTTTCACCTTTGTTTAACTCAGCGACGATATTCTTTGAAGCGGAAGACATTTTACTTTTAAAATGCTGCAAAAGACACAAAACCGAAGGTTCGATCAAAAACATTGCATAAAAAATTCTTAAAATATAACTCCCACTTGAAATGATAATAGAGTATCCTTTTTGGATAGTTCTAAAAATTCAAATCCCACTTGGAATTATATTATATTTGATAAGTTACTTCCGAAAAATATTGAAGATGTTGTTCTAGAATCGAAAAGGTCTCTATGATTCCAATCACCATCTAGAACAACTTTCAATATTCCCCCATCACTTATCAAACAATAGTACTCTTATAGTACTAGCAGCGGAAAACGAGTATTTGATAAGTTACTTTCGAAAAATATTGAAGATGTTACTCTAGAATCGGAAAGGTCACTATGTTTCCAATCACCATCTAGAGTAACTTTCAATATTTCTCCCTCACTTTATCAAATGTTAGTACTCTTATAGTACTTTGCAGCGGAAAAGCGTTTTTGAAAACGTATTTTTCAAAACGAATTTAAAATACATTGGCTAATCTCCGTAGAGTAGAGCACAACGTCATAAGTTCATTGGCTAATCTCCGTGGAGTAGAGCACAATGACATGGCTAATCTCACATGAAGTAGAGCATTACGGCTAATCTTCAAGGAGTAGAGCACATTTACATAAGTACATTGGCTAATCTCCGTAGAGTAGAGCACAATGACTTAGCTAATCTCGCATGAAGTAGAGCACTATGGCTAGTCTTCAAGGAGTAGAGCCCAAGTTAAAACTTCATTAAAACGTTAGTCCCGTATGAACTAGTCGGCACTGTGGTTAGCCCCGTATGGACTAATCGACACATTCGAGTTTGACCAAGGCCATTTGTTACCCCGTATGGGTCAGTTGACAAATTTTCAGCCGATTCTGACCTTCTGCCAGATTGGTCGACCAAAAATACAAAATTGGTCGACCAATTTTCGAAATGCAAATTATCCCGACCAGGGCCTCTGCCCTGGCCGGGGCTTGGCCAAGGACCGGCCAGGGCCTCTGCCCTGGCCGGCCAGGGGCCCTGGCCCCCTCGGCCAGGGCCGGCCAGGGGCCCTGGCCCCCTCGGCCAGGGCCGGCCGGCCAGGCCACTGGCCGGGGCCAGGGCTCCTGCCCTGGCCTCGGCCAGGCCCTGGCCTGAGGCCAGGGCGCTGCCCTGGCCTCTGCCAGGGCGGCCTGGCCTCTGGCCGAGGCCAGGGCTCCTGCCCTGGCCTCGGCCAGGCCCTGGCCTGAGGCCAGGGCGCCGGCCCTGGCCTCTGTCAGGGCCGGCAGGCCGCTGGCCGGGGCCAGGGCTCTTGCCCTGGCCTCGGCCAGGCCCTGGCCTGAGGCCAGGGCACCGGCCCTGGCCACTGCCAGGGCCGGCAGGCCGGCCAAGGGCCGGCCCTGGCCACTGCCAGGGCCGGCCTGGCCGGCAGTGCTTGGCCAAGGCCGGCCACTGCCGGCCTGGCCATGGCCGGCCATGGCTTGGCCATGGCCGGCCATGGCTTGGCCATGGCCGGTCATGGCCAAGGCCATTCGACGTTGGCCGGCCATGGCCCCTTTGGCCATGGCCGGCCACCCCCTTTAAATGGGGTTGCCGCACTCATTCCTCCCCCTTGATGGGGTGGTCGCCGGTGGTTATTGGCCGTAGCCAACCCCCTCCGCATGGGGATAGGGGGTGCATGGCCTTCATAGCCCATTTGGCCATGGTGCACATGCACCAAATTTTCCTCTTACCCGATGGAAATAACTTCCATCATCTTCCTCGATGAAGCACCCGTTCGTCGAAGAAATTAGTTATTTCTTAATGGCCGTGTGCCAAAAATGAATAACGTACTACGTGAACGGTCGGTTCTTCCCGTCACGGAGAGTTCCTACCATATCCGTAATGATAGGAGACCCTAACGTGAAAAGAACAACCGCTGCGTTCTCTCCGTCACGAAGCGTTCCTACTATATCCGTAATAGTAGGAGACCCATTCGTGAAAAAGACAACAACTCGTTCGTAGTTTCGACGGGGCGGTGGATTGACCGGGGCGAACCCATATGGCTCTGATACCAATGAAGGATCCTGCCAAAACAGAGTTAGGATCGATAATATGAAGTTTAGACTTACGCTTGCGTACGCGGCACGGTAGTCTACGAACTTCGCCTTCGGATTCGCCACGACGGATCGAGTCTACTCACGAACGGAGTAAGGCTACTAATCCACAATCTAAATCTCTATTTTAGATTAAGAACTTGGATGGAGGGAGAGGAAATATTTCTGCAGAGCTTCGTTATGAAGAAGATGCATGCATGAATTTCATGCAAAATGTGTAAGGAAAATGGCTACCCTTGGGTCTTATTTATCCATATCCAACACATGTGTGCTTGCTCCACTTGCTCATCATCCGACTCTCCGCTAGAGGAATCCTCGGAGTCGGTGAATGTCTCGACAAGCCCCTTTTTGTACCCTTTCTTGTACTTCTTGGACTTGTCGAACTTCGGTGCATTCCACTTCTCCTTGTGCTTGTTTTGAGGACACTCCGCTTTCATGTGTCCTGGCTTGTTACATTTGAAACACAGAGGAGAGGAGGCGTTAGAAGAATTAAACTTCGATTTGTTTTTGAAGTTACCTTTCCAGAAGAACCGGTTGAACTTCTTTGCCATGAGTGCCATGGACTCCAAGTCCAACTCGTCTTCCGAGTTTTCATCATCGGTCGATGTGGAAGTTGATGGAGCGGCCTTGAAAGCAATAGCCTTCTTCTTTGGCTCGTCTTGCTTTAGGTAGGACTTCATCTTTTCCTGCAACTTCAACTTGCTATCCTTGCGTACCTCATAAGACATCAAGGTACCCATTAGTTGAACAACGGTATAAGTTTTCATGTCATTACCTTCCTCGATGGCGAAGGTACGTTTCTCCCAACTAGAAGGAAGTCCATCGATGATCTTCGAGACTTTCTTCTTTTGGGTGTAGGTCTTACCGAGAGCCTCCAACTCGTTTGTGATGTCGACGAAGCAAGCATAGTACTCCTTCATCTTCTCACCCTGTAGCATATGAAATAACTCGTAATCTTTATTAACTACAACGAGTTTAGAGTCTCTTACCCTACTCGTTCCTTCATGCAAGATGAGGAGGGAGTTCCATATTTGATATGCACTCTTACATGTGCATATCTTATTGAAGTCCTCGGGCACCAAAGCGCATTGCAAGGCGTTCATTGCCTTGGCATTGGTTACCTCCGCGGCGACCTCCGCGGTAGTCCACTTCTCGAAATCTTCTTCGGCAGGCTAGACATACTCCTTCATCGTGACCCTCCATAATGAAGCACTCCAGAGGAAAGTTTCCATCCGGCATTCCAGTACCCGTAGTTGGTACCGTTGAAGAAGGAAGGCCTTGTTGAGGAGTGTCCTTCCATCACTGAAGACGCTCCTTCACGATTCTTGAAGGTGCTATAGTCGGAAGGTGGACGAACGGTCTTGTTGTCGTTGGCAGATATAGCTATAGACTTGGCTCTGATACCAAATATAATGCCCTGCTAAGCTACTGCACAAGTACTAGAGAAGGGGTGAATAGTACTTTAAAATAATTAAGAGGATAATTCCTAATTATCTTGCAAACTCTACCAATTAATGCGGAAATGCGGAAATGTAAATAATGACAACAAAGAAACAATCACAAACACACGATGTTAATGGGTTCGGATCCACCCAAGTCTCCCCGACTTGTTCCCGGTGATCCTACATCCCAACCACCTGGATCCCCTCCGGATACTTGAGTTAGAAACCCTAACTCAAGATTTGTACTATGAAATACTTGTGAAAAACCTTCACAAAGTCAAATCATACACAAATAAAAATGTGACTCCCACAACCCGGGATCACAAACAAACTCTCATAACCCGAGAGTGAAACACTTACAATATCGAAAGTAAATGAAATAGAAATGCTTACCAC